>CAUIUS010000273.1:0-20951 GCA_961210405.1 Drosophila mercatorum | reverse complement strand
GCAAAAAAAAAAACAAATTTGGTCAGAAAACCTGGACCATTTTTAATAGTGATTAATTAATTTTAATAGTGATTAATTATAATTTTTTTGTCATTATTGATTAGTTGAATTTATTATTTTGCTTTTATTGAATTAGTTTCTTCTTATTATTTATATCTATCACATTAAATAAACTGATATTTAATTTTTTTATGATTAATTTGTTAAGTTTTATTACTTAAATGCAAGATTTTCGCAATCCTGGAACCTATCTTCGATCTTTATATGGTTTGCTATAGAAAATCTGAATTCAATTTACGTCGTTTCGATTTGCGTCGTATTTTTTGAAACGTATCCCCGACGCAAAGCGAGGTCAAGGTGTATTTATAACTTTAATTTTAAATATGATGCAAAAGACGTTTGATATGGATATATTTTTAAGTTTTTATATTTATTTCTTTTTAGGAAAACGCATCTATTGTTGACGAGGTTTGCATATTACAACAAGAACTCTCTGCTGCTCGATCAGAAAGACTGGCGCTGATAGAAAGACTTATGTTTTATGAAGGCCTTGAGAAAGGTATAGCACAAGATCATTACTTAAATGATGGCCAATTTCAGGAACAATCTAGTAAACACAGTCAGCCAAATAATAGTAGGAGATGCGAAAATATATTAAATGAAATGCCAAGCTTAAATCAGAAAACATTTCCTTTAAAATTGCAAAACATTCTTGTACATTCAATCGGTGAAATAATTCCAGCGAATCCTAATTTTCACACGGCACATTGGATTTACCCTGTTGGATATGTAGCAACAAGAATATATGCACATCCCCGAGATCCGCGAAAAAATGCGTGTTTACATGTAAAATACTTAACAATGCTGAGTTCCTCAATTTCAGTTAATTCCTGATAATGATTTAGACGCAGTGTTCTTCGGAGAAACAGCTAACAAATGTCATCAAGACCTACTTAATTGTATATATGGTTTTACACATGAGTCTTTAAAGTTGATTTTAAGAGAAAAGGCGAAGAATTTTTCGGTTTATCAAATCAAAAAGTCCAATTTCTTTTAATGTCAGATATAAGAATCAAACAATGTTCTCAATTTAAAGGATATATATTGAGCGATGAAAGACAGCGATGTGAAAATAACGATCCAACATTATCCTTTGTAGGCCTTCAACATTATCTTAAATAACTTACTTTTATTTTTATTATAAACAAATCGAAAAAATATCTTATATATTTATCGCCTTTCGTTAAACTTTTTCCAATTTGAAGTCTATAAAGTAAGTGAATAAAGTTTCGAAATTTAATAAAATAAAAACTATACATTGAAAACTCAATGAATGGAGAAAAGTGTAAGGGAGTTGCAGTGCGCATAGGACCGACGGCAATATGCTCATCCACGTTAGTTTCTAACTATAACGCTATAATATACACAGATTTGTCGCACCTATCCATCCGTCCATATGAACGACACCACTTCTAACACTATTTAATTTATCTACGATACGAAATTAGAATATATACTCGGGTATACCCTTGACAGAAAAAGTCACATTTTCCCGATATGCCCGCTAGGGGTGTTGAAAATCGGAAAATACATTTTCCGAAATCTTAGAAACACCACTTTTAGAAGTGCTATAGCCTTGAGATTTGGAATGTATACTCGTTTGCAAATTGGGAAAAACTACTGCTTGTAACATATACATTTATTACTTATTACATATACATTTATAAGTAAGAATATTTTAGTAAAAGCAAAATAAATAAATTAAGGAAAATCCGACATCGCAGAATCTTTACTCGAGCCAACATCGATTTACTTGTCAAACGGCTTCACCTCTACGTCGCAAATCTAAACAAAAACTTGTTATTCTTCGAATATGCTAGATGCACACGTATAGGAAAACTTTGTATGATTTGCGCTGCTGCCCACGTGCATATTCAAATTGCCAACCGTTTTGTACTACTAGATGAATTTCAACAAAGTTTTCAGCATATAATAGTCATATTCCATTGACTATTTTCAATTTTATAAAAATGAGAGCCTTGTTTGCATAATAAAAAATGAACTTAAGCTTACTGAACAAATTAAATTTTCGAGCTGTTATCCAAAATTTGTCAAAAATATAAAAAATTGGAAATACATAATTTCGAGACTAGCTCCAATCGACTCTTCATATGCCAAAACGACATATTTTGATATAATGGGTATAATGTTTTTTTTTTAAATATATGAACCAGGCAGAAGGAGGCGTGGCACATCCCTAAGATTTATATGTTAACATTCTTCGTTTGTTTTATATGTATGTATGTATATACATTACAATCAACATATACACACACAGGCAGAACTAGAGTCAACTGAAAGATGAACCGAACAAATTTGTTTATAGCCTAAACAAAAATCAAAATTGAATTAAACATACATGAAACTAAAAGCAAAATGTAAAGACTGTAGCTACAAAGATGAATTAGTTAGAATTTTAAAGCTAAATATCGATTTCGATTTTAATCGACAACAGTAAATTGAAAAATATCGATTTTTTAAAACAAACTTTATCTGCGCTTGCTATACACGGACCGACATAAACATTTCAGGATGCCACGTCGCCCTCGCCTTTAATTTGCAAAGCGCGCATTTCACGCAAAACGTCTCGACTAGAGCTTTCTTACTTGTTTATATATTGGCTTTATTTGCAACTATCTTAAATGTATGTATTTAAATGGGGATATTCGGAGCCGGAATCCAAAATTTAACAAAAATCACAATTGCAGAAGACATATATTAGAGCTCGTAAATAACAGTTGAGCGAAAAACTCTGCTCTCTTTGAGCAAGACCATATTTTTATTCTTTTTACGAAGTGAAATAGGTATATTGGTTTTGTTCAATGTTCGTCATGCTGTCCGTCCGTCTGTCCGCATTAACGCAAATTATTTCTACGCTATTGAAGATCGAGAAATTTGGAGTATATACTCGTGTATACCCTCGTCAGATAAAGGTCAAGATGTTCCAGATACGCCAACTAGAGTGTGTGTCCTGTATCTCAGAAACACTACTTCTAGAAGGGCTTAAGAGTATTGGAATGTATACTGTGTACTATGGCGGATCTACCCTTGCAGACTGAGCTCAGTTGCTGAGTCAAAGTGCTCAGTTGCTGAGTCAGTTAGCAGATTGTGTGCTTGTGCGTGCGTGTGGGTATTGCTTGATACATACATATAAAAGTAACGGAGAATGTCAGCTGTTCCTAGGAACAGCGCTTCTTCGTTGGGGATCTTCTAGTCGAGCAGTCTCGACTAGAGCGATATTACTTGTTTTTCTTTATCTCATGATGTCGATAATGTTGGAGCTTAAATTAAATCTGAAATCATACTTCCTCTCTATAACATGTTCATATATCCTGCCCTCTTCTGATGTTCCTGATTCCTACACTTGCTCATTTTTTCTTTGACGAATTACTTTCTATTTCTATGTTTCATATGAACTCAATTTCAAATCATCTGAGGCGGTCACTTGATCTAGTTTTTATTAATTACGACTCATACATTAATGTTTCTAGATCATCCTCTTCTTGTATACCTGAGGATGATCATCATCCCATATTGGAGGTATTACTGTCCATAAGTATTCCTCCAATTTGCGAACCTATACCATCGAAGCAACGTCGTTGTTACCCTAAGTGCAATTTAGTTTTTCTCAAACAAATTATTGATGCAATTGGTCAATTTATATGATTCCGTTGACGTTAAATGTGCAACAACTACTTTCCATAACACTTTAAACATTCTTTGTGAGGAGATCAAAATTTGGAGTCACATACATACACTCCGCGAAATTACAGTAAAGGCACGCATTTTTATACCCTGAACCCATTGAAAATGGAAAATCAGGGTATAATGTTTTTGTTTAAATGTATGTAACAGACAGAAGGAGGCGTGGCAGACCCCATAAAGTATATAAAGTATATAAATACTCAGAATCACAAATACACTACACAAGCAATGTCTAAATTCTGAGAATGTTACAGTTGCATCGACGCGTCATGTTGGTGATGCGTAGTTTCAATAGCATATAAAATAAGCCTATGATGAATTTGTCTTCAGTCATAAGTGTCATAAGTGAACCTTGACTTCGTCTTTGAATTTATATTATCGTTGTCGTTAGAGTATATCGCGACATTAATTTGACTCGAAACATATACGCATGTATATATATGTATATATATATATATATATATATATATATATATATATATATATATATATATATATATATATATATATATATATATATATATATATATATATATAGTATATATATATATATATATATATATATATGTACATTACAAGCAATACATACACACACTCACACACAAACAGCATCAGGTGCACTCACTCTAACAGCTTATAGTAGTGCTGGTGTACCGCTGACTCTTCGCGAAGACAGCAACCTAACCGCAAGAGTGCAGTTGAGCTACTGAAAGTAGTGCATACTTTCGGGCTCGTTGAGCATTTGAGCTGAATTTTTAGGTGAAAGTCTATAATCTTAACTGAAGTTTCCAGACAACAAAAAATTAGTTGGTGCCTACTACAGGCTTCTGGCCTTGGTAGTCGGTGCATGATGGAGGGAGGAAGGGATGAAGAGCTGCAAGCCTTTGCGAGCCGCTCTGCATTGCAGCGATCACCGCCGCAACAACAGACCGGGCCACAGCAGAAGGCTTCAACTACGTTGAAGGGCACTATCCAGCAGATATGAGCAGCACTTGAGGGCCTGACGGCTTAATTCGGGAGCCAGCGGCATATAACTGTGCCAATGAAAGAGGAGCTAGCCAGAATAGTTAAGCTACATGAGGCCGCGGAGTTACTCTGCAACCGCAGGGTCAGAAACTCCGAGGTGCAGACAACACCGCATTTCAAGGTTGCCATAGCGAACGCCCCTCCTGGCAACAATACGCCCAAACGCTCGAGGGACGTTGCCCCAGAGCCAAGGAGGACTCCCACAAAAAAATCTAGGTTTAACGGGCACAGTGAAGTGGGAGCAAAGAAGAAAAGAGCTCCACAGGCAGTCTCGACAGGGTCGAATCAGGCGGGCAGCAGGCCAGAGCAGCGAACTGGACGGAGGTTAAGGGGCGCAAACAGCACCACAAACGACCAAGGACAGACGCAATTACAGTTTCTGGAGTAGAAGGTTGTAGTTATGCTGACATGCTGAAAATTGTCAGAGCTGACCCGAGCCTTAGTGGGGATGTCCTGGGAATCAGGAAGACAGCAAATGGTGATTTATTGCTGCAGCTGAGCAAGAAGCCCGAGTATAGTGCTGAGGTGCTCCAGGAGGCTGTTGGCAAGGCCTTGGGCGAACGCGCGGTGGTTAAAACGCTTACCGAGTCTGCGCAAATCGAGATCCGCGATCTGGACGAGCTAGCGAGCAAAGAGGAGCTAGTTGAGGCAATTAAGAATGCGCTGAAAGACAGCTCGCTCTCGATGGACGTCGTCAAATCTCTTCGTCCAGCTTTCGGTGGACAGCAAAGAGTCACAGTCGTCCTCCCAGTTGCTAAGGCCAGAGCGATGGTTGAGCTCGCCAAAATTCGTGTTGGATGGGTCGTCTGCCGTATCCGAGCTGTGGAGCAGCCAAAACGCTGCTTCAAATGCCTGGACTATGGGCATAATGCTGCTAGTTGCAAAAGCGAATCCGACCTGAAAGGTGTTTGCTTCAGGTGCGGATTGATGGGTCACGCAGCTAAAAGCTGCGAAAAGCCACCAAAATGCAGTCTCTGCGTCTGCAAATGCAAGAAGCAGACGGATCATGCGGCGAGTAGCTTTAAGTGCCCATCATACCGCGAAGCTGTCCAAAAAATGAAATGTTAAGATTTCTACAGCTAAACCTGAATCACTGCATAGCTGCTCATGACCTACTAGAGCAGACAGCGAGAGAAAAACTAATAGAGGTAGCTTTCCTCAGCGAGCCCCATCACTGCATGACCTTCTGTCCCAGGTCATGGGTCACAGACACCAGTGGCAAAGTAGCGTTGTGGAAATGCGGCAACTCAGCGACTGCGCTTGCAGATGTCAAGTCATGTAATGGTTCGTGCGCGCACGATACGGCAGCATATGGATATATAGCTGTTACCTGGCCCCCAGAATGCAGATTACTGAATTCACGGAGGTGCTCGACGAGCTAGCCGAGGACGTAAGAGGCCGGAAGGCCATCGTAGCTGGCGACTTCAATGCATGGGCCATGGAATGGGGCAGCCTTTGAACAAATGCCACAGGTCGCACTCTACTGGAAATCTTCGCGACGCTGGACGTGGATCTGCTCAACTCTGGCCACGAGTACACTTTCAGTATGGCTGGATATGGGTCCATAATCGACCTTACGTTCGTCGCTTCGTCCCTCTTTCGAGAGGCAACATGGAGCATCAACGAAAGCTATACGGGCAGCGATCACTCTGCGCTTCTGTTCACAATCGGTGAGCTATCTGGCAGGGTGCCAACTCTGTGGAGGGAAGGGTATCGCCTGAATACATTCAACCCGACAGTCTTCTCGGAGGGCATCCGGTCGCTGGGCACATCTGGCAACGCTGAGGCCACAGCTTGCCAAATGACTAGCCAAATACAGAGCGCCTGCAACGCTAGCATGCAGCTGCACAAGCAGTTTACGCATCACCAAGCGCCTATGTACTGGTGGAATGAGCAGATAAGCAACTTCCGGAGTATATGCGTACACGTGAGACGAAGCTATCAGCGGGCTCGTGGAAGGCCTACGTTCGCTGAAAAGCAGGCGGCTTACCAGGTGGCAAGACGGCAGCTGAAGAAGGCCATACGGACTAGCAAACGGGACTACTTCCTAGACCTATGCGACTCCGCCGAAGCTTAACCTTGGGGCAGAGCATACAAAACGGTAGTCAAAAGACTCTACGCTGGCAAACAAATGCTTAAGTCAATCGTGGAAGTGATATTCCCAGATAGACTGAGCTACATTCATGGTCGTGACCCTACATCAGCAAGCCAGGATTTGAGCAGCTCTGATGCAGCTCCAGTTATTGATGAGGAAGCTATGGCTGCTGCCAGGAAACTAAGGCCCCTGGGCCAGACGGGATTCCCAATAGGGCGCTAAAGCTGGCCATTGCCCTGCAACCAGGGGCGTTTACTGAGTTATTTAGTTCTTGTTTAACTCAAGAACCGTTCCCTGCAAGCTGGAAGATCCAGAACCTGGTAATGCTACCGAAGGCTGGAAAACCACCGGAGGAGCCATCATCCTACAGGCCAATTTGTCTCTTGAACACCTTGGGAAAGGTGTTCGAAAAATTGGTCTGTTCCAGACTAATCGCAAGTGCTGGCGGCCTGTCCTCAAAACAATTTGGGTATTGCATCATAGCGACTCTGGATGTGAAGAATGCATTCAACACAGCTAGCTGGGATATGATACCAGATGCCCTGGCACAATATAATATCCCTAAATATCTTAAAGAGATATTAAAGAACTGCTTCAGAGGAAGGGTACTTATGTACAATACGAGTGAGGGAGTCAAAACTCACATAGTGTCAGCTGGAGTCCCCCAAGGATTACTTCTGGGACCTCTTCTATGGAATACTATGTACGACGGCGTACTGCGCCTGGAGCTACCAGTGGGTGCGCACACCATTGGCTTTGCTGATGATGTCGCCGTCGTCGCCATAGGAAAGGAGCTGAAAGATGCAGAGGATATGTGCAGCGCAAGTATCAGCCACATTCGAGACTGGTTGACAAAAGCCGGACTTGACCTAGCGGCCCACAAAACGGAGGTCGTCCTAGTCAGCAGTCGCAAGAAAGTGGAAACGGACCATATTAAGATTGGGAACATCAGTATTGCGTCAAAGAGGGCGATTAAGTATTTTGGGGTCATGATCGACACAAGATTGACCTTCCGTGAGCACTTGGAATACGTGCATAAAAAATCAGCCGATTCGTGTAGAGCACTCTTTCGAATTATGCTGAACACACGGGAACCAAAGCAACAGCGAAGCCTTCTTATGAGCGTCTTGAGGTCCATCATCCTTTACTCAGCGCCAATCTGGTCAAGAGCAATGGTACACTAGAGGTAGTCGAGCCACCTATAGATTAAGCGCAATCCGAGTCAGCTGTTCATTCCGAACAGTCTCAGACGCTGCGCTTGTCATAGCCGGAATGCTTCCACTGGAGGATCTGGTCGCCGAAGCCGTAGAGCGCAGCACAAACGAACCTGTACGCGGCCCACGTAATGCAAAGAAAATGGGACTACTCGACGAAAGGACGATGGACGCACTCGCTCATACCGCAGCTTGAAGCATTGGTCAATCGTAAGCATGGCGAGATTAATTTCTATCTTTCACAGATTCTTTCTGGACACGGATGCTTCCACAAATATTTGAAGTGGTCGGCCACGACGACTCAGATGAGTGTAACTGGTGTGGACAAGGAGTAGTGGAAGACGCTAACCACGCAATCTTCGAGTGTGGACGCTTCATCGAGGAGAGGAGTGCCCTTGAAGCAACAGTGGGCCGCTCTATTAGACGGGGCAACTTAGTCGCGATCATACTGGAGTCTGAGGCAGTCTGGAACCAAATCAGTTCCTTCGCTGCTCTAATTATGGTGGAGCTTCTCAGAGTTGAACGAAGCCGACGACTAGCTACTACTGTCTAAAAGTTTGAACCTTAACAAATAAGAGACTCAAGCTTCGGCATATGTGCATATGTACATGAATGACATGAGTACGTTCTGCAAGTTTTGTTAAAATCGTTCGTCTACAAAAAAAGTTATTAAGCAAATAATTTCCGTTGACTTTGGCAAATAGTAGCCCAAACAGAGCTGATGCCGTGACTTGCACTTGTGTGTGCGTTCGCCTGTGTGTGTGTATGTTTTGCTTGTAATGTACATACATACATATATATGCATATAAAAGAAACGGAGAATGCACGGCTCTTCGCAGGGTTATTCTAGTCTTGTTTTTTTGTTCAACACATAAAAAAATGCAACCAAAAGCATGGTTGGTGAAGGAAAAAAAAACAAGGAATTTAAATAGAAAAGGTAAAGGTCGGGTTATGGTGAAAAATAAAAAACTAGTTAAGCCATACAAATAAAACTAAAAAATTTTTTAAAAACTATACAAATTTTGAAAACTTAAAAATATAAGAAAAATTAAAAAAGGTAAAAACTATGACATTATAAACAAGTAAGAACGTTGCAGTCGGACGCAACCGACAGCGAAATACTATTTCACGTCCCAGCAGCCCACAGGGCCTCTATCACATTATATTTTTTTTTAAATTAACCCTAAATCCCCACTGTCGCCGCTCAAATTAGCTGGAGATTAAAAGTTTTCATTGGAAGTGGCCAGACAGTTTCAATTAGGATCGAAGCTTAGAACCCTTACCTTAGCAAAAATACGCACCTAAATCGAGAGAGATGGCATCTCTCAAAATGAGAGAGGTGGCAACTCTGAACATGTGATTTAAGTTCGTTGGCGAGCGTAGAGGTGTGGGCTCGAACCCCAGTGCAGTCATGTTGATATTTTTGTTATATTTTCTTTATTTAGTTATTTTGTATTAATAAAATATTCTTTTCAAACATATATATAATATATAATATATATATATATATATAATTTGACAAATCAAAAGACAAGGTCGAAGGTCACAAAGTAATTATTTGGCGCGTTATTGGCTCAGAAGCTGCAGATTTTTCAGTTTTGATTTGCCACGCCCCCAGTCGCCGTAGGCAAATAATTTTGGCATGTGCATTGAGTGGGCGTTCAGGAATATAACTGTAAAGTTTGGATGCTTACATTCGAAAAATGCAAAAATTACAGGGTATATTTTGTACGGCATGCCCTTTTGGGGCGTAAGAATAATTTTTGGGGAATCGATAGAGGAGGCCCCAGTAACTTAGCATCCAATTTTGAAGCTTCTAGCACTAAAACTGTGGAAGATATAAGCTGATAAAAGTGTCCATGGGCGATAAAGTTTGGCCCGATTGCCACGCCCCTAATGAACGTATACACATATTTTTTGGCATGCTCATAGAGTGGGCATTTAGGAATATAACTGTAAAGTTTGGATGCTTACATTCGAAAAATGCGAAAATTACAGGGTATTTTTATACGGCATGCCCCTTTGGGGCGTAACAATTATTTTTAGGGAGTCGATAGAGGAGGCTCCAAGTAACTTAGCATCCAATTTTCAAGCTTCTAGCACTAAAACTGTAGGAGATATAAGCTAATATTAGTTGCCACGCCCCTGTGGGCGTAGATATATCCGCCATAGCTTTTTGATTGTGGGATGTTAACCCGAGTATATATACCAAGTCTCAAGTCTCTAGCATCAATGGCGCTCAAAATATAACAGAATTAGTAAAATCACCATATATTCAGATCGATTTGCCACGCCCCTAGTGGGCGTGGCCATAATTTTTTTAGGCGATCTTTGTAGGATCATAACAGTAATCAGCGTGTCAAATTTGAGAGTTATAGCTTTAAGACTTTAGAAGATACAGTTTGACCCGATTTGCCACGCCCCCAATGGGCGTAGATATATCCGCCATAGCTTTTTGATTTTGGGATGCCGACGTGACTGTTCAGTTAAAATCTCAACTCTCTAGCCCTTCTAGAAGTAGTGTTTCTGGGATACAGGAAAATTCATTTTCCGATTTGCCACGCCCTAGTGGGCGTATCGGGAAAATCTTGACACTTTATCTGACGAGGGTATACACGAGTATATATTTCAAATTTCAAGTCTCTAGCTTTAATAGCGTGGAAATGGTTTGCGTTCATACGGACAGACGGACAAACTGATTTTGCACAAAACCAATATACTATATCACTACGTGAAATAGTATAAAAAGTAAGAACGCAACCGACTGTGAAATACTTTTTCACGTCCCAGCACCCCTGTCGCCGCTCAAATTAGCTGCCGATAAAAAATTTAATATTTTTGTTATTTTTTTTATTTAGTTATTTTGTGTTAATTAAATATACTTTTCAATACATACATATATAAAATTTGGCAAATCAAAAGGCAAGGTTAAAGGTCACAATGTTATTATGTGGCGAGTTATTGGCTCAGAAGCTGTAGATTTTTTAGTTTTGATATGCCACGCCCCCAGATGTCGTAGACATATCATTTTTGGCATGTTCTTACTGCGAAAATTACAGGGTATTGTTTAGTAAGTCACTTCCGTTTTGGGGCGTAATAATAATTTTGGGAAATCGATAGAGGAGGCTCCCAGTAACTTAGTTCTAAATCTGTGCAATTTTTATTCAGATTTACAATATTATTTACAGTAGTAAGCGAGCGCTTCAATTTAGTCATTTCTTCACTTGTCAGCGCCTCTCCTCTTCCCACTTCTATATAAATTAACAAGTAAGAGGTCTCTAGTCGAAACTGCTCGATAAGGAGATCCCCTGAACCCTGCGAAGAACCGCGATTCCTAAGAACCGCTAACATTCTCCATTACGCATGCACAATCACACACTCTGTTAACTGTGCATTTTGACTCAGCAACAGAGCTCAGTCTGCAATGCGCCGATAATATTAGATTGTAGTTACTTTAGGATTTTCCATCAAAACACTCGAGCTTCTGCTCGCTTTTGAATTATGTTTCTGAATGATTCTTTATTTTAGGTTTTTCATAAGCTTAGCCTAAATACATAATGTATAATAATGTATAAAAGAGTTCTGCCGCTGAGAGCAGCGACAGAATGGGAGAGCGTAGCATATATACATATGTATGTATATGCAGACGGCATATACATAAAGGCATAAATGCTTATGCTGCTGATCTCACGCTGCAGGCCCGCCCACATATAGCCGGATCATATGACGGCTTATGTGCGGATGTGTACGTAAACACAGCGACAAAGTGTCACTGTGTATATGAGTGCAATACCTAACTTTGGTTGAGCATATGACACCAGATATTGTATACACTACACTACTTTGGGCATATGCTAATTTAACGTATATTATGCTACAAGATATTAAATGTTTAATAACTTTTTTCAAGACGAACGATGATCAAACTTGTTGGGCGTGATCATGTTATTCACTTGTGTGCATGTGCCAAAGCACAAGTCTCTAGTACTTGAAATACGTGTTTTACAAATTTAAGGCGGAGGCGGCGTGGCATCCAAAATTTAACAAAACCGAAATTGTGTAAGGCTTAAATAACACAAAATTTGAAGACTAGTTAAAAAGATGAATTCGATTGAATTTTATCGGGTTTTAATATATCGGGTTTTAATCGATAACATTAAAGCTACTACAGTTATCGATTATTTGAAACAAACTCGATCTTTTCGTGCTATACACTGTGAGGAACATTATATGCAGGCACGCCTCAAACTGTATAATTGCATGTATTTGCTGTGCATTTATATGAGTGGGCGACGCGAGTACGGTAAGAGCGACCCTCGCGACTGGAAAGGGTCAAAGGCGAGCGATGGGACGTCTCGCTCGCTCTTACCGATTCAGCAATTTACTCGCGTCGCACTCTCTGCGTTGATCGTGCACCGCTAGCCGAAGAGCCGCTCGTAACCGCGAGAAAGTAGCTATTACTTTCAGGCGTCGCACAAAATCAGGCGATGTTGCCGTTAAGGCAGACCCGAGGAGGAGACAGGCCCCGCTACAGAGAGCCGAGGCAGGCCCCGCTCCAGAGCCGAAGCAGGAGCCTGCGGCGCTGCTATAAAAGGCGCCCATGGCTCGGCACTGGGTCAGTCGATCCCAATTAAAAGTGAAAGTGCCGAGTGTCAACGGAAGTGAAAGTGTAAAGTGCAACGAAGGACAACGAGGGACATCAAGGACATCGTGGGATTTCTGCAAGGACATCTTGGGACTTCCACAAGGATATTCAGAGGAATATCCTGAACGCATACCAAACCGCATCCTTGAGGACAGAGGTGCGGCCGGCAGCTGGTGCTAGGGCAGCATAACCTAAACAGGAGTGTGAGGTTAGTGAGAGCAGCCGAGCGAAAGAACGTAAGCCTTCTGAGACGCGGTCTAGAGTGCCAGCGAGTAAATCCAGTTGTAGGAGTGCTTGTGGTGATCCAAGCGAACCGCTGGAGAACACAGCGCGTATCCTGGCGTACTCTGGAGTGCCCTGCAACCTCTAGACAGCTCAAAGGCTGATCGGTCGCTAACCGGAGTGCTCCTCACGGCAAAACTACGATCCTGTAGAAAACAATGTGCGCTAGCCCAGCCAGCTCTAAGGTGTGCGCGGAAAGCGTGGGGCCCTGCGATAAATAGAGTCAATAAGTGCTTTTAGACAAATATAAATGTGGTGCGAGCGTGGGTATATAACCTTAAGAAAGAGGAGGTGATGCGCTACGGTCTGGAGTTCGGAGTGAACCTCTCAGGCACTCTGGACATAATGAGGAGGCAATTTGGCGAGTGGTCGACGAGAATGAGGGAAGGATTCCTTATTCTCTCAGGATCGCCGACATCGCAAGCCTCCATGGGCGACGGTCCCCACGAAGGGAGGGAATTTTGTCCGCCGTCGAGGAAGAGGATTTGGAGGATCGGGAGGAGAGGACACAAGGTCCGCGAGTGTCACTGCCATCCACTAGTGCCGCCGCCGCCCGCCTTAATGAGACCCAGCAAGGACCCTGGAGGGCCACATCCACTCCACAGCCCGAAATAAGGACGCGAGAGTCGAGTTTGGCGGGGCTCGAGTATTCCAAGGTGGCCAAACAGGTGCGCGAATGGGGCTTCCGATTCGATGGCACATCGAAGCCTCTGGAATTTCTGATGCCGAGGGCGATGCCGGAGCTCCTCAAATGCATGGCTCTGAAATGGTACGTGGCCAATGACCGACACTGGACGTCGTGGGAAGCATTCGTGAGCAGCTTCCAGAGATTCTTCTTGCCTAGAGACAACCTAGAGAACATTAAGGAGAAAGTCTCGAGGCGGAAGCAGATGCTGGGTGAGGCGTTCAAGTTGTATATGGTGGAGATGCAGACCCTGATGCGGCCACTGCGCTAATCGAGAGTTGAAGCTGATATATAATGGCAGCTTGCCGGATCTGCGCGCCTATGTTCCGCCTTTCCAGTTCCGGAGCCTGACGGAGCTGATGCTGCTGGCAGACGAATTCGAGGACTTGGAGAGGGATCGAGAGAAGCTGAGGCAGCAACACAGGCAGAGCAAGCCCAGATCGATGGCCATGGGCGACGCTGAATGCGAAGGTGAGTCCCCCTATTACCGCAGCATGCCCGCCGAAGTGGTGTATCCACGGCTGGCACCAAGAACTGGTGGGGCAGGACCAAGGACGCATATCCCGAATCCCGCCAGGGCGTGCCGTATGTGTGGCCACGAGGGCCACTTCGCCATTGAATGCCGCAATTAAGTGCTGAAATTTTGCTGGCAATGTGGACGCATCGGTGTAAGGACGATTGCCTGTTGCCAGTCGGGAAAGGGGCTGAGGCACGCGCCATCCAGGGGCGAGCGGGAGCAGCGTCGCGGCGGCCTCAGGCACTGATAAGCCAGCTCGTGGATGAAGGCACCCAGATCTCGGCAATCGTAGCCATCGGAGCAGAGCATCATAAGGCTACGATCGACACGGGAGCCACCAGGAGTTTCGTGAGTGAGAAACTGGCAGGCAGGTTCCGAGGATTTGGTGTGCTGCGCCCCACGCGGAGGCGCATCCGGTTGGCGGACGGCAGTTGTTGTCAGGTGGAGGCAGCATTGGAGTTGGAGATCAGGCTGGGGGCACAGCAGGTCCTCATGCCACTGCTCATCTAGCCAGGCGTGATCGAGGATCTGGTACTGGGCTGGGATTTCTTGATCAGCATGGGCTGCACGCTGGAATGCGGGGGCTTGAGTCTGAGGATCGGGCCCAGAGATTCGCAACCCATCGAGCCAGTGGAGGCGAAGTTGTCGGTGGCAGTCGCCAGTGCGGAGGTGAAGCCCAGAAGCCAAATGGAGATGGTCCCCAACGCCTCATCCGATAAGCACGAAATCAAATGATTGAATTTCTCAATATTTGATAGCGAGCGATCGGAGTCTACTAAACTATTGAACAGACCAATAAATTGTCCATATTCCGAGTGCTTACCAGTGAACTTGGGCAACTTAAGTTTGGGTAGGTGAGAGTGGTGAGAAAGTGGAGGCACGGTTTCAGAAGCCTGGTACGCACTAAGGGCAGACATATATGACGATCGAGCCAAAATGCACGTTTCCTCAAGCGTTGCGCGGCTAGTATTGTCAGGATCAATCGAATCGATCTCTGACTGAAGATCCATAGCCTTCGAAATGTATGAGTTGAGGATATCTAGCCGGCATTGAATTTCAAATTTACTTGGAGTCACCATTTTATTTATGAGTGAACTCCGTTGTCTCTCGATATCGCTCTCTACTTTTAACAATTAAAGTCGGTATAAGTACCGTTGACACCAACGCAAACCGAAATTCACAAGCTGTATGTATGTACAGCGACCCGCGCTTTTTCTTATGTGCAAATTTGGAAGAGAACGCGAAAGCAAAGGTAAAAAAAACCCCCACCGAATAACCGTCGATCAAAGCGAATAGCGGAAAGCGAGAAAACGGCAAGTGCACATATGTATGTATGTATATGCGCGTGAATTACCAGTGGGAGCTGTTTACTGGTGTAATACGGTACATGTGTATGTACTTTGCTGCCTTGCGGCGATATATGTATGTAAACATATGTGTGAATATGTATGTATGTGCATATATGTATGTTACACATATATGCAGAACCGTCTTGAAATGAAGAACGTCTGATCAGTTTGAATGTCAGTTCTCTACTGATTTATTTCTTGTGTCTTTTCTTAGATCTATGTACATATATAAATTATTCTAAGAACGCTGTCTCGTCGCTTGAGTCTGCGTTGGTGTAGAGGAAGAAAAGGTTGTGCGGTGTTGGGTTGGTAACTCCTCCCTCCCCAAAGTGAAGCGAAGGTCGTTGGTTTCAGTTGTTTGTCTTGGGCGTAGTTGGTAGTTCTTCTGGTTGTGATTTGTGAGGTAGGGGCTTCCGAGACCAACTCAACACATAAAGATGTCCATAATCCGGGAATATGTTGTTGTGTGTGATCCTTTATCTTGATCCTTTATGATAGTGAATCCTTGAGTCGTTTAATTGTTTTGGTATTTACTTTTTTCCAGGTAGTTCTGAAATATTGAGAGGTTTTGCTAGCATGTTTTACGAAAATATGTCAATGGTTGGTTTTGTTTTCATTTTTTCTTATTTTGGATTTATGGATTTTTTTTTTTGTAATGGTTGTTGATTGGTTTTTTGGTTATAGAAATTTTGTTCTATACGGCAATGTTCATAAGCTTCTTCTGTATTTTTTGGATTTTTTGATTTTATTAGGGTTTTAAGTGGTTCTTTGAGGCTTACTAAAAATGTATTCAAGCAAATGTCATCGTAAAGTTTTGTTTTGATTTCTGGATCTTGGTTTTTTTGTATCAGAGCTGTCAATTGGGCTTTGACTTTTAAAATACTATAGAAAAGCTGACACACGGACAAGTTTTCCGGGAATGATTGTAAGTCACGAATCAACATGGCTTCACTTTTCTTGCAACCACAACGCTGTGTTAGATTAGCTTTTATATTTTCCCAGTTAAGCTCTGCTTTAGACAGTCTCAGAACGTCACTGGCTCTACCGACAATTTTATTCCTGATAGCTCTTAGTAGAAGTAGGTAGTACGGTGTATTTTCGACTTCTTTAATCAAAGTATTTATTTCATCAATGTTGGTAATAAAGTCTTGTAGTAAGTTAGGGTTTCCGTCAAAGTTAGGTAATTCTTTAATAAAGGCTAAAATGTCAGTAGGGTTTAATGTTGTCGAGGTATTAGTCATTATGCTATTTGTAGGCGTCAGGTTAAGGGTGGATATTGTAGTTGCCAATGATTCTGATGCGTTGCCAGAGTCCATTGGTATGTTAGTAGAATTTGTCAAGAAAATGTGTTCTTCGCTTATTTTCCTAGTATTATTACTATTATTATTATTAGTATTATAAAAACTTCTCGTAACTATAGATCTTACAAATGTGTTCTTAGGCATTTGATGACTTAAAATGGAATTTGCAAAGCAAATACATGTATATAAATATTATTATTATTGTTTTTTTTCAGATGTTTACGAGGGTCGAGTGATTGGGTTGCTGTTCTTTTTTTTTTCTTTTTTTTTCTTTTATTTTTTTATATACAGATATCAACGAGGGTTCACTTATTTTACTGATTGTTGTATAATAGATAATATTTAAGTTGAACAATTTTGATTTTGAGTTTGCTTTCTGTTTAAAATGTTCTCAACAAAATTTTTGTATGGTTTTCAATAATTGACTTAAAACACTTTTGTTTTATGTTGTGTATGTGTTCGCACTGGAGTATCGTCTTGTCTTTTTGAGATCAGTATCTCGACTGATTTTGCAATTCTGTGAGTGAACTCTTGAGAAGTGTCGTTTGCGACAAGCTACAAATTTTGTAGCTTTCCGGAGCAGATCGATGGCGCCAGGTATAGCGGTTTTACAGCAGTGAGTAAACGACGACAGCGTCGTGAAATAGGATGGGGTGGCAACGCATTGTAGGCTTCTTAGTATCGTCAGCGACAACAAAAATAGAAACGCCGTTAGGTCAGCTTCGAAAAGAAGGGCACTGGCGTGGCACACTGAAGGCTTGGTAGCATCATCACGCAGAGTCCACATTGTGAGTTCTGCAAAATTGACATCGACTCAGAGAACAGTGGCGACGTTGTTTTATGACTTCTGCGTAGTTGAAAGTTTCACAAAGTTGTGAAATTATTGAGAATTTTCTAATTGCGCATATGCACAAGTAAATATGTTTTGGTTTTGTGTGACAACGAATGTATGTATATGTACATATATGTATGCACATGAGCATACATACATATATCCATTTGTATGTTTTTTTTTTTTTTTTTACATTTGTATGTCGTGTTGGTAGCGATGACCAACGATTGATTCCGCTTCACCACATCATGTGTGTGTGGATGTTCTTGTGAATAACCTACAGTTATCAGCGTTTGATTCTGCAGGCCACAACACAAGGTTTGATTTTGTATGTATGTATGTATGTTGATAGGCTATGTTGTGATAGTAGCGATGATCAACGATTGATTCCGCTCTACCACATCATGTGTATGTAGATGTTCTTGTGAATAACCTACAGTTATCAGCGTTTGATTCTGCAGGCCACAACACAAGGTTTGATTTTGTATGTATGTATGTATGTTGATAGACTATGTAGTGATAGTAGCGATGATCAACGATTGATTACGCTCTACCACATCATGTGTATGTAGATGTTCTTGTGAATAACCTACAGTTATCAGCGTTTGATTCTGCAGGCTACAACACAAGGTTTGATTTTGTATGTATGTATGTATGTTGATAGGCTATGTTGTGATAGTAGCGATGATCAACGATTGATTCCGCTCTACCACATCATGTGTATGTAGATGTTCTTGTGATTAACCTACAGTTATCAGCGTTTGATTCTGCAGGCCACAACACAAGGTTTGATGTTGTATGTATGTATGTATGTTGATAGACTATGTTGTGATAGTAGCGATGATCAACGATTGATTCCGCTCTACCACATCATGTGTATGTAGATGTTCTTGTGAATAACCTACAGTTATCAGCGTTTGATTCTGCAGGCCACAACACAAGGTTTGATGTTGTATGTATGTATGTATGTATGTTGATAGACTATGTTGTGATAGTAGCGATGATCAACGATTGATTCCGCTCTACCACATCATGTGTATGTAGATGTTCTTGTGAATAACCTACAGTTATCAGCGTTTGATTCTGCAGGCTACAACACAAGGTTTGATTTTGTATGTATGTATGTTCATATGTTGCTTGGCCAAGATGTGATGGTAGCGATGATCAACGATTGATTCCGCCCCATCGCTTGGTTACTTGCACAGTATGTACTTGCACAGTTTATGTAGTGTATATTTATGTATATAAACACACACTTCCACACATGTATGTATACACATGTATGTATACACACGCGCACGACCGAAGTTGCTGATAGAGCAATTGGGCCGGATGCCGTTGCGAAAGAATCGATTGAGCAGAGTTGCTTTTCCGATAGTCCGATTACGAAGGCAGGCAGAAAAAATAGGCATTCTTCAGAGATCAGCACAGCGCACAATTGGTTGCAAAATAAGTGAAGAATAAATAAATTAATTTTAGTTTTAATTGGTTTCTCACACAACTCAAACGAGTTGTAAATAAAAAAATAATAAGTAATAATTACTTTGGTTTTCATTGGCGCCCAACGGCAAGTGAACTCACGAGTGTTGCCAAACAAAATAATTGTTTAACTCTTCGGGCCAACGCCAAGAGTAACAGTGCAAAAAAATAAATAAAACAAGTAAGAACGTTGCTGTCGGACGCAACCGACAGCGAAATACTATTTCACGACCCAGCAGCACACAGGGGCATCTATCACATTATATTTTTTAAAATTTAACCTTAAATCCCCACTTTCGCCGCTCAAATTAGCTGCAGACTAAAACTTTTAATTGGAGGTGGCCAGACAGTTTCAATTAGGATCGAACCCTTACCTTAGCAAACACACGCACCTAAATCGAGAGAGATGGCATCTCTCAAAATGAGAGAGGTGGCAACTCTGAACATGTGATTTAAGTAGCGAGCGTAGAGGTGTGGGCTCGAACCCCGGTGCGGTCATGTTGATATTTTTGTTATATTTTCCTTATTTAGTTATTTTGTATTAATAAAATATTCTTTTCAAACATATATATATAATTTAACAAATCAAAAGACAAGGTCAAAGGTCACAAAGTCATTATTTGGCGCGTTATTGGCTCAGAAGTTGCAGATGTTTCAGTTTTGATTTGCCACGCCCCCAGTGGCCGTAGACAAATAATTTTTGGCATGTGCATAGAGTGGGCGTTCAGGAATATAACTGTAAAGTTTGGATGCTTACATTCGAAAAATGCGAAAATTACAGGGTATTTTTCTGTATGTCACGCCCCTTTTGGGGCGTAACAATAATTTTTGGGGCATCGATAGAGGAGGCCTCCAGTAACTTAACATTCAAATTTGAAGCTTCTAGCACTAAAACTGTGGGAGATATAAACTGATATTAGTTGCCACGCCCCTGAAGGCGTAGATATATCCGCCATAGCTTTTCGATTGTGGGATGTTAACCCGAGTATATATACCAAGTCTCAAGTCTCTAGCATCAATAGTGCTCAAAATATAACGAAACTAGTAAAATCACTATATCTTCAGATCCGATTTGCCACGCCCCTAGTAGGCGTGGCCGTAAATTTTTGGGCGATCCTTATAGAATCGTAACAGTAACCCACGTGCCAAATTTGGGCGTTCTAGCTTTAAAACTGTAGAAGATACAGTTTGACCCGATTTGCCACGCCCCCAATGGGCGTAGATATATCCGCCATAGCTTTTTGATTTTGGGATATCGACATGAGTGTTCAGTTAAAATCTCAACTCTCTAGCTCTTCTAGAAGTAGTGTTTCTGAGATACAGGAAAATGCATTTTCCGATTTGCCACGCCCCTAGTGGGCGTATCGGGAAAATCTTGACACTTTATCAGACGAGGGTATACACGAGTATATATTTCAAATTTCAAGTCTCTAGCTTCAATAGCGTGGAAATGGTTTGCGTTCATACGGACAGACGGACAGACGGACAGACGGACAGACGGACAGACGGACAGACGGACGGACAGCATGACGGACATTGCACAAAACCAATATACTATATCACTACGTGAAATAGTATAAAAACAAAACAAATTATTTGTGATCTGTGTAACTCTTCGAGCCAACGCCAAGAGTAACAGTGCAAAAAAAAAAAATATAATAAATAAAAAAGCAAAACAAATTATTTGTGATCTGTGTAACTCTTTGAGCCAACGCCAAGAGTCATAAAAAAAAAGAAAAAGAAGATAAAACCCCAGTAGCA
>CAUIUS010000272.1:0-28389 GCA_961210405.1 Drosophila mercatorum | reverse complement strand
CCTCAGCTTTGGTTGAAGAAAATTTTAATCTTCTTCTTTTCTTTGCAGCCTCCGAACATCTATGGACATCACTGGGCTTTGGAGGTGCGCCCTCTGGAGCAGATCATGGGCCGCCGTGTGGCGGCAGCGTTCTATACTCGGGTAAGTATATTGTCAGGTTATGTTTATTTATTTTTTATACCCTGAACCCATTGAAAATGGGAAATCAGGGTATAATGTTTTTGTTGAAATGTGTGTAACAGGCAGAAGGAGGCGTGGCAGACCCCATAAAGTATATATTCTTGATCAGGATGACAAGCCGAGTTGATATAGCCATGTCCGTCTGTCCGTCCGTCTGTCCGTCTGTCCGTATGTATGAACGCGTCGTTCTCAGAACCTATAGGAGCTAGAGTCTTGACATTTTTTATGTACGTTTCTGTATATCACGAAAAAATCGAGTTTGTTAAAAAATTCGATAATTGTCTTATTTTTAATGTTATCGATTAAAAACGAAATCGATACTCAGTTATATAAATCTATATAATTCATCTTTATAGCTAGAGTCTCCAAATTTTGCACTTAGTGTTATGTGAGCCTTATACAATTTGGGTTTTTTGTTAAATTTTGGATGCCACGCCCTTCGCCTCAAATTTGTAAGTCCCGTATTTCAAATACTAGAGACTTGTGCTTTGGCACATACACACATATGGATGACAAGATCACGCCCCATTAAAATCGTTCGTCTAGAAAAAGTTATTAAACATTTAATTTCCCATAACATTGGCATGCAAATAGCAGCCAAACAACAGCTGACGCAACGACTTGCGCTTGTGTATGCGTGCGCCTGTTTTGTGTGTGTGTATGTTTTGCTTGTAATGAACGTGCATATGCATGTGTATATAAAAGAAATTAAAATTCTTGGAATAGCGGTTCTTCGCAGGGTTCAGGGTATACCCTAGTCGAGCGGCTTGACTAGAGTTTTCTTACTTGTTAGAATTTGTTTTCCATGTCGCCGTATGTCATCCTGGATTTCTTTGGATGCCCTCATCATTATCGTTGGACACTTCCTGGATGGCGTCGGTGATTATTGGTCAGTTGTGGTGCCGCTTTGGGCAGCTGTTTGGCGGCTGCAGCGCAGTCTCAGGTAAGTGTAGTGTTTGTGTTGTTTTTGTTTAATTTTTACTAATTTGAATTTGTTTTCCATGTCGCCGTATGTCATCCTGGACTATTTTGGATGCCTTCATCATCATCGCTGGACATCTCGTGGATAGCGTCGGTGATTATTGGTCAGGATTTGTGCCGCCTTGGGCAGCTGTTTGGCGGCTGCAGCGCATCCTCGGGTAAGTATTTTGTTTCTGTTTATTTGTGTACATATATTAATTCATATTTATTTATTTTCTATGTTATTGGCTATCATTATGGACTTTATTGTACATCAGGCGTTTCATTGGGCATCTCTTGGGCAGCGTCTGTGCCCATTGGTCAGGTGGAGTGTCGCATATAAACAGTGCAGCCTCAAGGTATGCAATTGAATTTATTATTTGCTTTTTATACCCTGAACCCATTAAAAATGGGAAATCAGGGTATAATGTTTTTGTTGAAATGTATGTAACAGGCAGAAGGAGGCGTGGCAGACCCCATAAAGTATACCTATTCTTGATCAGGGTGACAAGCCGAGTTGATATAGCCATGTCCGTCCGTCCGTCTGTCCGTCCGTCTGTCCGTATGTATGAACGCGTCGTTCTCAGAACCTACAAGAGCTAGAGACTTAAATTTTTATGTAGGTTCGTGTATATCACGATTCGATCGATTTTGTTTCAAATAATCGATAACTATCATCGTTTTAATGTTATCGATTAATAACCGACATCTTCATTTAGTTATAAAATTATATTTAATTCATCTTAATAGCTAGAATCTTTAAATTTAGCATTTAGTGTTATTTGGGCCTTACGCAATTTCGATTTTTGTTAAATTTTGGGTGCCACGCCCCTTCGCCTCAAATTTGTAACTCCCGTATATCAAATACTAGAGACTTGTGCTCTGGCACATACATACATATGGATGACATGATCACGCCCAACAAGTTTAATCAAAATCGTTGGTCTAGAAAAAGGTTATTAAACATTTAATTTCCCATAACATTGGCATGCAAATAGCAGCCAAAGAACAGCTGACGCAACAACTTGCGCTTGTGTGTGCTTGCGCCTGTGTATGTGTGTGTGTATGTTTTGCTTGTAATGAACGTACATGTGCATGTGTATATAAAAGAAACGAAGAATGGTTGGAATAGCTTCTCAGGGTTCAGGGTATACCCTAGTCGAGCGGTCTCGACTAGAGTTTTCTTACTTTTTTAACTAATATATATTTATTTGCCATGTCGCCGCATGTCATCCTGGATTTCTTTATATGCCCTCATCATCATCGTTGGACATTTCTAGATGGCATCGGTGATCATTGGTCAGGATTTGTGCCGCATTAGGCAGCTGTATGGCGGCTGCAGCGCAGCCTCAGGTAAGTGTAGTGTTTGTGTGGTTTTGTTTAGTTTTATACCCTGAACCCATTGAAAATGGGAAATCAGGGTATAATGGTTTTGTTGAAATGTATGTAACAGACAGAAGGAGGCGTGGCAGACCCCATAAAGTATATATATTCTTGATCAAGGAGAGAAGCCGAGTCGATTTAGCCCTGTCCGTATGTTTGAACTCGTCGATCTCAGAAGATATAAGAGCCAGAGACTTAAAATTTTTTGGAAGTTCGTGTATATCACGATTCGATCGAGTTTGTTTCAAATATTCGATAACTATCATCGTTTTAATGTTATCGATTAAAAACATTATCAAAAGTTAGTTTTTAAATTATATCTCCCACGTCTTTAAAGTTAGAGTCCCTAAAATTTTTAGTTTAGTTTAGTTTTATATCTATTTAATGCAATTTTGTTTTTATTAAATTTTGATACCGATCCCAAATTTCCCAAATATTTAAATTGAAGGTAGTTGCAAATAAAGCCAATACCAGAATTAATTTGTATTTTTTTTTAATTTAAAAATTCAATAAAATATGTTGATCATATGCTGAAAATTTCAATAAAATCCATTAAGCCACACAGAAGTTATTAAACAAAACGTTTGACTAATCAACAAAACCATGTGCAGCCACTGCCTAAGCAGTTTTTCTATATATGTGGTCACACACACATATTCATATGTATGTATGTGTATGCATTCGAGAATAATCTAAGAATCGCACATGCAATAGACGGACGTTGCGTAAATACATACATATGTATGTATGTATAATTGTCATTTATGTATTCTTTACAAATTCTATTCAACCAATTCTGTTTGAGTTATATTAGTATTGCATTTCAACTAAATATTAGTGTCTATTGGTAGCTGTATACGATGAGACGACAGTATGGAGAAAGCGCGACCATGTTTCTGAGTTCGAGCCTTGGCACTGGTTCAAGCTTCGGCAAAGCTGCTGTGTTTCTTTTTAAAAATGTATTATTTTTTTGTTTATTTTCTACTTATTACTATTTCTAATAAAGTCGTAACATAGTATAGAATTCTCCCAACTCAACTTATAAAAGCGCATTGTGCCCTCTGTTAACTTATTTTGACAATTCAAGTTTATTTGTAAGTTAATGTTAATGTTAAAAGAAAATAATTTGTATATTTTTTTAGTAATGACATTACAAAATTCGATAAGCATATTTATATATTGTTTTCTACTGTACATGCATATATGTACAAACATACATATGTATGGCCTTGACTATGACTTACACATACACACATATTTCTTATGGTGTACATACTCTAATTTATTTATAAGTAAATAAATTTTCAAAGTCCCACCTCTATTTAAATGGACTTTTTAAGCACTCAGTAGGCGGGCTTTTAAAAAATTTAAAAAATATTTTTATACCCTGAACCCATTGAAAATGGGAAATCGGGTATAATGGATTTGTGAAAATGTATGTAACAGGCAGAAGGAGGCGTGGCAGACCCCATAAAGTATATATATTCTTGATCAGGGTGACCAGCCGAGTTGATATAGCCATTTCCGTCTGTCCGTCCGTCCGTCCGTTCGTCTGTCCGTATGTATGAACGCGTCGTTCTCAGAACCTACAAGACCTAGAGACTAGAAATTTTTTATGTAGGTTCGTGTATATCACGATTCGATCGAGTTTGTTTCAAATAATCGATAACTATCATCGTTGTAATGTTATCGATTAAACCCCGATATCTTCATTTAGTTATAAAATTCTATTTAATTCATCTTTCTAATTAAAGTCTTCAAATTTAGCATTTAGTGTTATTTGGGCGTTACGCAATTTCGGTTTTTGTTAAATTTTGGGTGCCACGCCCCAAATTTAATTTCCATAACATTGGCATGCAAATAGCAGCCAAACAACAGCTGACGCAGCGATTTGCGCTTGTGTGTGCGTGCGCCCGTGCGTGTGTGTGTACATTTTGCTTGTAATGAACGTACCTATGCATGTGTATATAAAAGAAACGAAGCATGCTTGGTTGCGGTTCTTCGCAGGGTTCAGGGTATACCTAGTCGAGCGGTCTCGACTAGAGTTTTCTTACTTTTTATTATTTTTATTTATTTTTCCATGTTGTCGCCGATCTTTCTGCACATCGTCATATTCATCGCTGAACTTTTCTTGAGCATCTTCACCGCCCCTTGGTCAAGTGCTGCTCCGGCTTGGGAGCTAAGTGGCGGCTGCTGTGCGGCCTCAGGTAAGTGGTAAGTTTGTGTTAGCCGTTTGTTTACATTATTTTAATTTTAATTTCTTTCAGCATATTGCAGGTGGCCGAATACCAGGCCACTCTACCCCGAGCGATCAGGCTGTTGCTGGCGAATCAATGGCGCCAGCTCAAAAAGTATTAAACAGCTGGTCCATTTTCGCCTCCATACGGTTGAACATTACTATGTTCAGCTCGAGGCCTTCAGCATCTGATCGCTCGGTGCTGATTCGTCTTCGTGGATCTGGTGTCGGCCTCCATTGTTGGCGTCCTCGGCTGCTGTTGGAACTTAGCCAAATGCCTCTCGGCAGGATTTCGGCTGCTTATTGGCGTCGCTGTTACTGATGCCAATTGTGGATCAACGCTTGTTGACGCCTATCCTTTCCAGTGCATCGCGAATTGGCTGCTGGCAGATTGCTCGATGCCGCGCCATTTCTTCATGGATGTTGCTGTTCGTGCCGATGCTCTCTGGCCGAGGCTCGCTTGCGCTGGGGCTTTCGCTCCTTTCCAGCATTTCGAGTTCGGTCGAAGAGGGCCATTTTATATGGCTTATAAGACGTTTTCGTCCTATTAGCAGCAGCAGCTGCAGCACGAGCTGGGGACTCGATCCTCGCCGAGGAAGGCTGTTGTTGTTGTGTTTGCTGCTGTTTTGCTGCTGTTGATGGCGGCCATTGTCTTGACCAGAATGGTGCCTTTACTGGCGTTTTATGGTTGCTCTCGCCACGCACTATACGGCTATATGTTAGCTCATGCTTAGCCGTGCTGCAGTGTAATTTATTTTTAGTTGTACTATTATTTTTAATATTAGCATTAGCAACATTTTGTAGATGTCTTTGTTGTTGTAGTATTTGCTGTTGGTTAATGTCAATAAAGCCATTTTTAATTGTTATACCCTGAACCCATTGAAAATGGGAAATCAGGTATAATGTTTTAGTTGAAATGTATGTAACAGGGAGAAGGAGGTGTGGCAGACCCCATAAAGTATATATATTCTTGATCAGGAGACAAGCCGAGTCGATTTAGCCCTGTCCGTCTGTCCGTCGTCCGTCTGTCTGTCCGTATGTATGAACGCGTCGTTCTCAGAACCTATAAGAGCTAGAGCCTTGAAATTTTGTATGTAGGTTCGTGAACACCACGAAAGATCGAGTTTGTTAAAAAGTCGATAACTATTTTAATTTTAATGTTATAGATTAAAAACATTATCGAATGTTAGTTATAAAATTATATCTCCCATGTCTTTATAAGCTAGAATCCCCAAATTTTTATGTAAGGTTTATATTTAGTTTATCTAATTTTGGTTTTGTTTAATTTTGTATACCGACTCCAACTTTCCCCAAATATTTAAATTGAGGTTAGTTGCACTCAATGCCAGTAAATGAATGGGTTTACATTTTTAAAATTGGAAAAAAAAGTAATAAAATATGATGAACATAACTGAAAATTTCATTCAAATCCATTAATTACGCGCAAGTTATTAAACAAAACATTTGGCCAATCGTCAAACACGTAACCAGCAACGCAAAGCTAATTGTTTTCTATACATGTGCATTTATACACACATACACATTGAGCTGGTGCATCTAGCAAATTCTAAACCCACAAGTTTTGTGAACATATTTCAATAGATGGCGCTATAATTTGCATCATCGGATGTTCAATCAATCAAACATGGATGGCCTATTCTATCGAACCATAGATGGCGCTATTGGCTAAACAATTAAAAAATTTTCAGTTTTCTGTGCGTTTATACAAAATACTAATTCGAGTATTTTAAAAAACGCGTAGCGAGGATTCGGTATCTCTATCAGGACCCCCGACTGAGTTTTCTTACTTGTTTGTAATATTAGCATTACAACATTTTGTAGATGTCTTTGTTGTTGTAGTTTCTTTTTGGTTAATGTAGTCAGCCATTTTAATTTTTTTCTGTTGTTATACCTGACCATTGAAAAGAAATAGGGTTTTATTTGTTTTGGCGTCGCTGTTACCTCAGCTGCTTTGCTCCTTAGCAGCTTTAAATCAGCCTGGACGCGTTCTTTGGAGAGCCGATGCCCCATCTATGCTCGCCGATTGCGCATTTCGGGGCTGCCCCGCCTGAGGTTGTGCAAGCTCTTCCAGCATTTGATTCTTAGCATTTAAATTGGCGCCTACAGTAATTTTTTGTATGGCCAAATGCCTGGCACGATGACATTGGGGGGGTCGATTGGTTTGGGCCCGCCTCTCGCGCTCACTGTTCCCTTAGCTGGGTTTTCGTATTTGCATGTGGCTGCCATCCATTTTGGGTTTGCGCTCAACCTCAAAAACGTTTCGGCTTGCCGTGAAAGTTTTTTATTTTTTTTATGGGTTGTCCGTAGTGGCTTTTTGCGGCACAAGTGGCAGAAATACCATTGGCACTTTGGCTTTAGTTTTGTAGTTGTTGTTGTTGTTTTTGCCCCCTTTTGCTTTTCCCTCAGAGGGGGAACGGCTGGAGTTTCCAGCTCCATTTGCTGTTGTTGCTGTGGCTGCTGTTTTTTCTGCTGCTGTTTTTGATGTTGTTGTTTGATCTGCTGCTGCTGTTGTTGACCTTTTAATTTTGACGTTCTGAATGGGTAGTCCGTATAAAAAAATTCATCCTCCTCGGACCATCCATCTCCCCAAATCTGCTTTCAATGGCGATTGCAAAAACTATATTGGCTGGGCTGCCATTGGTTGAGCTAGTTCGTGTGGCGCAATGGTGCCACCTGGGGGCCATCTCTGGACCCCAGATATTGTTGTTGCTGTTTTGCCTGTGGCAATTTTAAACCATGGACTTTGCATCTGTTATTGCTGCTGCTGCGTCCAGCTTGCGACGAATGTGATCTGCGCCATGCGAATCAGGCTGTGTCTTTTTTTGGCGGCCGTTTAGACTGCTGCTGTTGTTGTTGTTGTTTTTTTAGGCGATTGTCAGTTGTTCGTCTGTTATGGTCAAAATGTCTATGAGTGGCTCTCACTTCTCTGGAAATTTGTAAGGAGACATTTGTGTTTAGTTTTTTTATTTTTTTGTTTGCTTAGTTTGTATTGGGCTTGTGGTAGTGCTTGTGCTTGCGGGGTTTTTGGGTTTTTGGCGCCTGGCCCCAATTTGTTTTGCTTGAAAGTTTTTTTTATTTTGTGAGTTTTTCGATCAGTCAATCATAAATTTATGTGTGTGTGTGTGTGTTTGTTTTTAGTGCTGCCTTCTCTTTCTGTGGCTGTGCGCGCCTCTTCCTTCATTCGTTGCAGGTAAGTATTGTTCGTGTTAATGTTTGTGTTTGTGTGTATTTGCGCTCTCAAATCTAGCTGAGCGGCATGTTGGTGTTGGGGTTATTTTTTTAAAATATATTTGTTTTCCATGTCGCCTATGACATCCCGGACTATATTGGATGCCTTCATCATCATTGCTGGAAATCTCCCGGATGGCGTCGGTGATCATTGGGCGGATTGTCTCCAAAAGCTGACCCCTCAGGTAATTGTTTTTTTGAGTTTTTATATATTTATTAAATATATTTGTTTGAATGCCCGATTCCGGGTTCTTTGGATGCCTTTCATTGCTGGACATTTCGTGGATGGCGTGGTGATCATTGGGCAGTTTGGTGACGCCTTGGGACTGTTTGGCGGCTGCAGCGCATAGGTATTATGTTGTTTGTGTATTTTTTTTATATTTTAACTAATATATTTTTTTGCCATGTCGCCGCTGTCTTATTCTTTTGGATCCCTTTTCAACATCGCTGGACGTCTCGGATGGCGTCGGTGATCTTTGGGCGGATTTGTGCCGCCTTGGGCGGCTTTAATGATGCCCTCCCAGGGGATGTTTCGTATGTATCTTTATGTTTTGTATAATGTATATGTTTTTTATGTTCTAATAATCCCAAAATAGTATGTGGTGGCTCTGCCTCACCTGTCTCCGTGTCCTCTCAGGTACCAGGGTTAATTCTGACTTTCGGCCTTTCGTTTTTGTATCGCCTCTTGGGAGATTGGTGGTGGTTGTAGTAGCGGTCCGTTGGTTGGGAAGTAGTGTTTGGGTGTGTCTGGTGGCTTGGGTGGTGACAGTGTTGGTGTGGTGAATCTTGTATTTCTTTGTTGCCAGCCCGTTGTGAATGGGGTCCGGTGACATGATGACGTTTTGAATTTTGCCATTTCATGTCGTTCTTTTAGTTTTTCCCGTTCCCCCTTGGGGGGAATAAATTTTCGCGCTTGGGGGCTGCCGGACTTTTTGTCCCCGGGTTAGATCCTCCGTTTGGCGGCCCCTTTTGAAGAACATTTGCAAAGGGTGGCCTGTTTGGATTCGGTCCCCGCTCTCGTTCACGTTTTGCCCCTAGTTCGGCTTCTCTTCTTTCCCATCTTCTGCTTCGAGGCGTAGTAATGTCGGCAGATGGTTTGAGTTGTTGATCCTTCAGATTGTGCGTTTGCCGTCTGTAGGGGCGGATGTGTTGTTGATTGAGCAATATATCGTCCCCAGTGCATTCTTCGTGGAACATATGGGTCAAACATCAGTCCGCGTCCTGGGGTTGGTGTGGTTTGCTAAGGAAGTTAGCGAAGCGACTGCTTGCCAGTTCAAAACTTCCTAAAACCTTTTTAAGACCATATTTGATCCCCGGTGGCTTTTCAGGTACCGGGCACTCGGGGCATCCCCATTTTTTTTTTTTTCCCCTTTTTACTCGCAAAATTAGGGGTTTTGCAGCTGTCGGGCCCCAGCTGGTATGCGTATTGCCCAGATGGCATGATTAGTTGCTTTATGATCTTTTGCCTTGATTTTTGCCAGTTGGCTGTTGCGCCCAAAACCTTTTCCAGTTTAACCGCCCTTTTTTTTGAGCTTCATCCTTAAGAGGTTATGTGCTGCTTCGGGGGGGTTTTGCAACCCAATATGACCCCCAAGAAATTTGTGAGGGTTTATGTTTTATGGTTGTCCAAAAATTTTAGGTGTTTTTTCCCATTGCTCGTCTGTCAACATTTCTAAAGGAACAGGACTTAGTAGTTTTTTGATGTTTTAAAGGTTTTATAGCCCTTTTTTTTTGCCCTTTTTTTCAAATTTTGCTAAATTAGTCATTTTTTCCCAATTTCTGTTATATAATTCCCCACTCCCACTTTTGAATTGTCGTCAGCAAATGTTGAAGAAACATTTGCTTGTAAGGTATATGTTGTGGGCTCTGATTGTCTTTTTTGGTTGGGGGGGGGGGGTAGAGGCATATCTGATGCAAAAATTGTGTGGAAGTTGGTCCCAGTACGCTTCCTTGTGGGACGCCAGCGGTGTTTTTACCAGCCCTAGACGGTGGGGGCCATTACATTGACAGCAAAGGGCCTTCCTTTGATGTAGCTTTCTAAGATGTTATATGGTTGGATTGGGAAACCCTTGCATAATTTGAGAAGTAGGCCTTCATCCCCCTTTTCTATAAATGCTTTAGAAATATCTATGAATCCCCGAGCAGAATTGCTTTTTTTCATGGGACACAGTATGAATTGGGTCACTCTGGCCAGTTGCTGATGGGGGTGCCGTGTTCTCGTCTAACCCAAATTGATGGGATGGCACAGTTTTTTCAAACTCTTTAACTGCAAATAACCTCGTCAGCAGAAATTTTTGGCCAGTCCGGAATTAGGCTGATTGGGCGGTAGGACTTGAAGCCCGGTAGGATTTGCCAGGCTTGAGGATCAGCGTTTTTTGCATGTTTCCATGTGCGGGGGAAATGGCCAGTTCTAAACATTAAAATTATATATTAGGGGGGTATATAGCCCTTTTTGTGGCAGTATTTTTATCAATCGGTTGTCGTTTTTGTCACCCCGGGAGCCTTGGTTTGTTTCTATTGTTATTGGGCTAATTGGTCGGGGTTTGGGTTTTTTAAGCTTGTTGTTTTTGCGGGTTTTTTATTTTTCCCAGCTGACTTAGTTCATCTTTTGGGTTTTTTCGGTCCTCTATTGTGTTGGCAAACGCGGGTGCGAATCTTGACTCCAAGTGAGGGAAATTGGCCTTTTCAGCCGTTGTTCGATCCATTTGATCTGTACGTCTTCTGGGTCAGACGGTGATATGACCTGCTGGCGTCAGGATTTTTTGGCTGTGGCTGTGCCTTAATCCTTTTGGTTAGGCGCCATAATTTGTTTATGCTGAAAGGGGCCCTTTGGCGTCAATCCCTTTCCCGAATAATTTGTTTATATTTTGCCTCTTTAGTTTCTGGGGGTTTTTTCGGGAACCTTTCGGCCGCTCTGTTTGTGACCTTGCCTCCGGGGGGGGGGGTGGCGTTCGGGGTTATTTTACATCGTTGTTTCCCCAAACAAAGGTTTGAAGCATTGTCAATCTGGTACCGGGTGACGCCAGCGGTAAAGTTGTCGGTTTGCGTTGCCCATTGTTTGTCTGGCCGCCTCTTGGATGTTCCTAAAAAATTTTTGCATCGTCAATGTCATCTTTGGATACTATTTTCCGTGTTCAGATGGATTAGCCTCCTAAAAGGGGTCCTGGGGTTTCCTTGTCTTATTTCTGGTGGCTCTGGTGCCCCCTGGAATCCCCCGTATGGAGATTTTGCTGTTTTTAGATGGTCCCAATCTTTGTTCTGTTGTGGATCGTATTTTCAGACCGCCCCTGCCCCCTTCGGCAAAGCCCAAAGGCCCATGGTTGCTTCCGTCTATCGTAGGGGGAATGGGTGGCTCCCCCCCGTTGCCAGCACATTGTGGGGTCTGTGTGGGGGGGATTGAGCTCAAACAAACTTTTTCCTCTTTTGTGGTGTTTCCCCCCCGAGTTGGGGGCGTTCCAGTCACCCAAAGGGAGGGAAAATCCCGGGTAGGACTTAGTAGTGTTTTTAAAGTGGCTCTTGGCCTCGTAGGTTTGTGGGCTATATCGGGCCCCTTCTCATCTTCTGGTTTGTCTTTTTTTTGGCAGCGCAACTGGAGGGCTTTGGAAAAATGGCGTTCTGATGGTTTGGGGGCAGCATGTCTGACGTCGGCTTTTACGAGGGAGCCCCCCCACTCATGTATGAGCTGGGGTTAGTGGCCAAATGCTGTATGGGCCGGGGGTATTGATGATATGGAATTTTTGGGGGAAACTTCGTTCCATTAGCATTATTTGTTTTTTCCCTTTTTTATAAACAATTCCAATTTAGTTATTTTATTGCGCACTCCCACACGCGTTGAAGGCCATTTTATATGCGATGCCATTCTTGGAGTTGTGTGTGTGCGCTTGGATAACAGCCGATGCTGATGGTGGTGCTGGTTGTCGTTGTGACTGGTGGTTGGAGATGAGTTATCTGTTCCTCTCTATACATTATTGTGTTGTTGTTGTGTTTCGCATTCTGCTGAACATGTCCATGTTCAATTTAATGGCTTGGCGCAACGACTCTAGAGCATCCGTTGTTGTTGCTAGAGATGCTGTTAATGCTGGAGTTGCCTTTTTGGCCATTGTCGCCCAGATTTGGATTGATGGCTGCTATACTCTTGATTGCGAGGTGGCCTTTTCAGATGTTTACCCATTGGAGCATGGTTTCTACCTGTGATGGAGGCTGATGCAGCTCTTGCTCCGGGTTGCTGTGGTGTCGCTGAGGCGACGGTTTCTGTTGTTGGTGTTGGCCATCTTTGGCAACACCATTCTTTATTGGTGACTTAAGACTGACGTTGATTCGCACCACACTGCTATATGTTAGCTGACGATCGACCAAACTGGTGTGAGGATGCCTTGAGAACTCTCTGCATCGAATTAGTTGTAGGCTTTGTTTTTATACCTAGACCCATTGAAAATGGGAAATCAGGAGTATAATGTTTTGTTGAAATGTATGTAACAGGCAGAAGGAGGCGTGGCAGACCCCATAGAAGTATATATATTCTTGATCAGGAGACAAGCCGGGTCGATTTAGCCCTGTTCGTCCGTCTGTCGTCCGTCTGTCCGTCTGTCTGTCCGTCTGTCTGTCCGTATGTATGAACGCGTCGTTCTCAGAACCTATAAGAGCTAGAGACTTGAAATTTTTTATGTAGGTCCGTGAATAGCACGAAAAGATCGAGTTTTTTAAAAAAAAGTCGATAACTATTTTAGTTTTAATGTTATCGATTAAAAGCATTAAACAGCACAAAACATTTGGCCAATCGGCCAAACACGTGACCAGCAACGCAAAACAAATTGTTTTCCTATACATGTGCACACATACGCACATACACATTGAGTTATTATTGCATCTAGCGAATTCTAAAACCCGCAAGTTTTAGTGTACATATTTCAATAGATGGCGCTATGATTTGCTAATTATCAGCTGTTCAATAAATCGAAACAGGGATGGCACTATTCTATCGAACCATAGATGGCGCTATTGGCTGAACAATTGAAAATGGGTGAATTTAGTTTTCTGTGCGTTTATACAAAATGCTAATTATGCAGTATTTTAAAAAACGCAGATGGCGCGGTGTTTAGGGTATCTCCTGGTTGGGACCCCCGACTAGGTTTTCTTCATTGTTTTATTTATTTTTATTTATTTGTCATGTTGTCGCCGATCTGTCTGGACATCGTCATATTCATCGCTGGACTTTCTTGGGCATCTTCCTTGCCCCTTGGTCAAGTGCTGCTCCGGTTTGGGCAGCTGAGTTCCGGCTGCAGTGCAGCCTCAGGAAGTGGTGGTTGTGTTAGCCGTTCGTTTACATTATTTTAATTTTAATTTCTTTCCAATATTGCAGGTGGCCGAATACCAGGCCACTCCTACTGCCCCGAGCGATCAGGCTGTCGCTGGCAGATCGATGGCGCCAGCTGCAAAAAATTGACCGAAGCAGCTGGTTCATTTTCGCCTCATACGATTGAACATTACTATGTTCAGCTCGAGCCAGCATCTCTGATCGCTCAGTGCTGATTCGTCTTCGTGGATCTGCTGTCGGCCTCCATTGTTGGCAGTCCTCAGCTGCTGCTGGGACTCCAGCCAAATACTCTCGGCAGGATTTCGGCTGCTTATTGGCGTCGCTGTTACTGATGCCAATTGTGGATCCGGCGCTTGTTGACGCCTATCCCCTTTTCCAGTGCATCGCGAATTTGCTGCTGGCAGATTGCTCGATGCCGCGCTATTTCTTCATGGATGTTGCTGTTCGTGGCCGATGCTCTCTCCTGGCCGAGGCTCGCTTGCGCTAGGGCTTACGCTCCTTTCAGCATTCGAGTTCGGTCGAAGAGGGCCATTTTATGTAAACGCCACGACGTTTTCGTCCCCTGTATGGCAGCAGCTGCAGCACGAGCTAGGGGACTCGATCCTCGCCGAGGAAGGCTGTTGTTGTTGTTACCCGCTGCTGTTTGCTGCTGTTGATGGCGGCCATTGTCTTGACCAGATGGTGCCTTTACTGGCTTTTTATGGTTGCTCACGCCACGCACTATACGGCTATATGTTAGCTCATGCTTAGCCGCGCTGCAGTGTAATTTATTTTTAGTTGTAATATTATTTTTTATACCCTGAACCCATTGAAAATGGGAAATCAGGGTATAATGTTTTTGTTGAAAGGCGTATGTATGTGACAGGCAAAAGGAGGCGTGGCAGACCCCATAAAGTATATATATTCTTGATCAGGGAGAAGCCGAGTCGATTTGGCCCTGTCCGTCTGTCTGTCTGTCCGTATGTTTGAACGCGTCGATTTCAGAAGATATAAGAGCTAGACTTCAAATTTTTTTTTTTGAAGTTCGTGTATATCACGATTCGATCGAGTTTGTTTCAAATATTCGATAACTATCATCTTTTTTATGTTGTCGATTAAAAACCGATATCTTCATTTAGTTATAAAATTCTATTTAATTCATCTTTATTATTAGAGTCTTCAAATTTTGCATTTAGTGTTATTTGGGCCTTCTGCAATTTCGGGTTTTGTTAAATTTTGGATGCCACGCCCTTGAATTGCCCCATCGCCTCAAATGTGCTTTGGCACATACACACATATGAATGTCATGATCACGCCAACAAATTTGATCAAAATCGTTCGTCTAAAAAAAAGTATTAAACATTTAATATCTCATATTTTCGGCCTCTTGCAGCAGCAGCAGCGAAGCTGATGAGTCATAATGCACCGTTAGCAGATTGTGAGCTTGTGCGTGCGTCTGTGTGTTCTTCTGCGTGCGTCTGTGTGTGTGTGTATGTATTGCTTGCTACATACATATGTACATATAAAAGTAACGGAGAATGTTAGCGGTTCTTAGCAATCTCAGTTCTTCGCAGGGTTCAGGGGATCTCTTTGTCGAGCGGTCTCTACTAGAGCACTCTTACTTGTTACTAATTAAATTTGTTTTCCATGTCGCCGCATGTCATCCTGGACTATTTTGGACAAACTCCAAAGTAATCCAGCAGTAGGCAAATTTAGAACCCGTACGATGGCAAATGATGGTCTCCGTGTGAGTGCGACAGCATGTCCACATATGAGGTCATCATGGCGTCATTGAATGAAGACGCACTCAACTCCACACCCATCAAGAGCGCAGCCAGAGGGGTATAGGGTGTGCATTAAGCACGTCCACCACTCTACCCCAGTGAATGGCTTAAGGCGCGCCTAAATGAACTTGGCTATGAGGCAAAATATGTACGAAACAAAAAAAGCGTTTCACTGGCAAGCCAGTAAACGTTTTTGAGGTTGAGCTGCAACCCAAACTGGATGGCAGTCACATGCAAATACTGCAATTCACCGAGCTAAGCGGACAGGCAGTGAGGGTCGAGAGGCAGGCCAAGCCAATCGACCCCCCCCAAGGTCATTGCTGCCAGGCATTTGGCCATACAAAAAATTACTGTAGGCGCCAATTTAAATGCATGAAATGTGCAGATGACCATGCTACGACAGCTTGCACTAAACCTAGGCAGGCAGCCCCGAAATGCGCTAAGCTGGCGAAAATTTAGCACTAAAAGGGCTGTCCTCCTCAAAAAACTGGTCAGGCTACAGTCGTATAAGGCTGCCGGTGAAACGAGGCAAAAAGGCGGCGGGGCGCAAATAAATCAAAAAAAAACATAAACAAGCAATCAAAAAAGGACATTGAAAACAAGAAACAAAAGAAATCAATTGGACATCTAAAAAGTGGCAAACCAAATAGCAACAATAACAAGAAAGAATTGCAGTCGGACGAAACCCGACGCGAAATCTTTTTCCCGTCCCGCCCCCACGGGGGCATCTATCACATTATTTTTTTTTAAAATTTTAAACCCTTTAAAATCCCCACTGTCGCCGTAAAATTGCTGCAGATTAAAATTTTTCATTGGGGGTTTTGGAACCCGTTTCAATTAGGATGAAGCGCCCTTACCTTAGCAAAAACACGCACCTAAATTGAGAGATGGTATCCCCAAAATGAGAAGGTGGAAACTCTGAAAATGTGATTTAATTCGTTGGCTAGCGAAAGGGTGGGCCAAACCCCCGGTGCGGTCATGTTGATATTTTGTTATATTTTCTTTATTTATTATTTTGTATTAAAAAAATTTTTTTTCAAACATATATAAAAATTTTAACAAGTAAAAAGAAAAGGTAAGGTACAAAGTCTTATGGGGCCCTTATTGGCTCAAAGCTGCAGATGTTAAATTTTTTTGATTTCCCAGTGGCCGTAGACAAAAATTATTGGCATGTGCATAGGTGGGCGCTCGGGAATATAACTGTAAAGTTTGGATGCTTAACTCGAAAAATTCGAAAATTACGGGATTTTTTGTACGGCTCCCCGGGGCATAACAATAAATGGAATCATGGGGAGGCCCCCAGTAACTTAACATCAATTTTTGAAGCTTCTAGCACTAAAACTGTGGAAAGATAAAGCTGAAAAAAAGTGTCCACGGCGAAAAAGTTTGGCCCGATTCCCCCCCAAAAAACGTGTCATTTTTTTGGCATGTTCATAGGTGGGATTCAGGAATTAACAAGGGTTTGGATGCTTACACTCAAAAAATGCGAAAATTACAGGGTTTTTTTTTGGCATCCCCCTTTTGGGGCGAAACAATTTTTGGGAATCGATGAGGGGCCCCGTAACTTAACACCCAATTTGAAGCTTCTAGCACTAAAACTGTAGGAATATAAGCTAATATCGTTCCACCCCCCGGGGCGTAAAATTATCCCCCAAATTTTTCGATTGTGGGATGTTCCCCAGTATATATACCAAGTCTCGTCTCGCATCAATTCTAAAATATAACAAATAGTAAAATCACTATATTTTCAAACCGATTTGCCACCCCCCTAGTGGGCGGGGCCCAAAAAAATTTTTTGGTGCTTTGTGGATCAAAACATAATCAACGTGTCAAATTTTGGGGTTTGCTTTAAGACTTTAGAAGATAATTTGAGCCGATTTGCCACGCCCTCAATGGGCAGATATATCCACCATAACTTTTGTTTTTGGGATGTCGACGTGACTGTTCGTTTCTCAACTCTCTAGCTCTTCTAAGTAGTGTTTCTGGGATACAGGAAAATTCTTTTTTCCGATTTGCCCCTTCTGTGGGCGTATCGGGAAAATCTTGACCTTTATCTGACGGTATCACTATATTTTCAAATTTAAAGTCTCTAGCTTAAGGGTGTGGAAATGGTTTCGTTCATACGGACAGACGGACAAACAATTTGCACAAAACCAATATACAATACCAATGTACTATATCACTCATTAAATAGTATAATAATAAAACTAAAAATAATATTGAAATCGTCACTCCAGTACGGCTAAGATCAAATTTTTTCATGGGGGTGACGATTCACCCATAACGCCGTTGGGCATCTACTGGCCAAGCAAAGGGCCGTCATCACCATCATAAACACGAAAAAAACAACAGCGGCCAGCCCCCTTTCGTGGTAAGTTGCTGCCAAACGCAAAGGCAAACCCCAAAGCCAAAAGATGGCTCTCTTTGGGCGGACCCGCAACTTTGGGGAAAAAGGCCCAAAATCAGCGCAAGCGAGCCTCGATCGGGGGCATCCCCCTCGGCAGCATCAATATGCGCGGGGAAAACGCGCATTTTTATTTTAACGTGATCCCTGGCAAGGAAAGGCTGTAGCAGTCGCCCGATCCCCCAGTGGCACCAGTGCGCAACGCCTTGGAGACGCAATCCTGCTGTGGCCGGCCCAACCTACAGCAGCTTTCGTTCCTATATCCAACATCGGGCCCCGGATTCCCCAGATGACCAGATGCTAAAGGCTCTCAGCTGAACGTCACCAGGTTCCCCGTAGGGAAAGCAAAAAATGGAACAGTTGTTCAATTGTTTTCTGCAACGGGCTCCATTGATTCGCCAGCAACAGCCGGGCCATCTGGAGCAGTGGGACCGGACAGATGGACCTGCAAAATACATAACAATCCATTAATAACATGTTGCAAATAATTTAAATTCAAGGGCTGCACTGTTTAAATGCGACCTCCACCTGACCAAGGGGCCCGGCTGCCGAGATGCACAATGTGCACCGGGGATGTACAGAAAAGTCCATAAAAAAGCCAATAACATGAAAATAAATAAAAATTAATATGGACACAAAAAAACACAAAAAAAATACTTACTGAGGCTGCTGCGCCTATACCAAGGCCCCTCTCAAAGGCGCCGGCGTCGTCAAGAGATGTCTTACATGATGATAAAGACGTCAACGATGACCACGAACACCGACGACGCCAATGAAATCCATATACATTAGTATTAACACACATTAATAATACCCTTACCTTTACACATCTCCTGGCGGTCCCTCCCCTGACCGGGGCGACTACGATATGGCCCAAGATGTCCATCGTGCCCCCCAGATGTTTTCCTCTAGTGAACAACTAAAAAAAAGAAAAAAAAAATAATATAAACAAACCTGACAATATATTTCCCCGGTATAGAACGCTGCCGCCCCCGGCGGCCGCCGCCGATCTGCTCCAGGGGGCGCCCCCAAATGTTTCCATAGATGTTCGGAGACTGCGAAAAAAAAGGATTCAATTTTCTTCAACCAAAGCTGAATTGCGACAGGTGCATCCGCAGTATGTGTATGTGTGCGCCTGAAGCAGCGAAGGAGCCCAAGCACCGAGGCCGCCGAATCCCCACCAAGTCCTAAAATAGCTGAAAAAAAGAAAAAAAAATTTATATATTAATGAAAAAAAAATTTTAGTTAATTATTTATTGTTAGTAATTAAGTCACTGTTTTGTTATCGCCCACACCTCCGAACCCCCCCCCCCGGGGTTTCCCTCAACAAAAAAAACAACTGTCACGCCATTATACCTATAATGTCAACCCCACAACCCAGTAACGAAGCGCCAACAACAAACAAAATTACACCATTTAAAGGCCGAGACCAGTTGCTCAAAAACACAAAGGGTAATCATTCGGACCTGTATCATCGTTCCCCAGCCCCCGTTAATCCCTTGTCAATCGCAAGCGCACGGGAAAGTGGAGGTGGGTGCGCTGCCCCTCGCTATACCCACCGCCCAACCCAACCGTGGCCCGCTGACGGCCCCCCAAAACATACCACGGGGAAAAAAATCTTGTTAAAATAAAGTGTTTTAAAAACAAACTATTAAAAATTTTGTTATTTACTAAAAAATAAATTAAACAAGTAAAATCAAATCAATTAACAATTGAAGCAACAAGTGCAAAAAATGTAAATTTTTTTTTTAACTAAAGTGATGAAAAAAGTTCGCCAAAAAAAAGGCAACGAATTCAACGAATTAAAGAGATGACCCAATTACAAACCCAGACGACTCCATGGAATGCTCTCGGGATGACGAGCCAGCTGGACAGAGGAGCCGCCGCAATCAGCCGAAACCGGCAGTTGAACACTAAAAAGGTAGTGTATCGTGTCTGTACTGCCCTGACAGATTCAGATGCCCCCAACTCATCGTTCTTTAACAAACGGCCGATGAAGCCAGCGGCATTGTTGGAGAGTATTCTCCGGATAGGCTTTGGGGGCCCCAAGAAGGCGCCAAAAAAAACGGCCCCAAAAAAACGCGCCAAAAAAGGCGCCAAAAGTGGCGTCTTTCCCCGCCGCCAAAGAAAGTCAAAAAACCCTAAAAACAACCCCAAATACCTGCCCACCATTCGCACGCCGCGTGCAGGGCGAAGAACAAAACTAAAAGTTTCACCCCCAGTCACTAACAAACCCCAACCCAACATGCTCGCTCAGCTAGATTAAAAGGCGCGCACCCCCCAAACACAGACACAAATACACCAAAAAAAAAAACATTAACACGCAAATTCCTCCCGAATAAACCCGAAGAGCGTGCGCCCCAACCACGAAAGGGAAGGCAGAACTAAACAAAAATACACACACACACATAAATTCGGCTTGACTGATCCCAATAGCTCACAAAATACAAACGTAAACAAAGCAAATACAAATATGTGCCAAGCGCAACGCAAATCAAATCCCCCCCAAGCGGCCCGCGCAAGCACAATACCCCTAGGCAGAAAAAAAATAATAAAAATCAAAACACAAATGTCTCACTTCAAAACATTATCAGTGGAAGTAAAACCCACATAGACATTGAGACCATAACAGACGAACAACTGCAATCAATGCCCAAAAACAACAAAAAAGTCAAAAAGGGCCGCCAAAAACTAGCACAGCCTGGATTCGCGGCCAGTACATTCGTCGCAAGCTGGACGCAGCAGCAGCAATAACAGATTAAAGTCATGGCTATAATGTCCCCACAAGCTAAATTAAAAAACAATATCGGGAGTCTGAGATGGCTTATCGATAAAATATCGACCACCAAGCCTGATACCCAGCCCGGCCCAAATAACGAAGGCGCCAACAACACAATACGTTGCGACAACAAAACCGGAAAGTTGCTCAAACCTAGAGTAATCGGTCGGATTTAACAAATCATCCCCCTCGAGGCCGGAGGTGGTGTTGGCTCGCCGCTCCTCAACACATTTCAATCGCGAACACTGCTTGTACCCCGGGACAACTCTATTGAAAAAAAATTAAAGTGAATAAAACAAATAAATTTTCTTATTAATTCTAAAGGGGAAACATATAAAATATAAAATAAAAATTCAAAGGAAGCCAATAAAAAAAAAAAAAAACAATTTTTAAAAAAAAAGTGAATAAATATATATTTTATATATATACTGGCGAAATATACTGGTGACTGGATTTTTTTGACGCAAAAAAACGAAACAACTATATGATGGCAAACTATAATTCACGACTCCATGGAACTGCAGGGATGAGCGACCCACTGGCCGGGGGCCGCCGACAACCCCGGGCCGCGGCTAAACTGAACATTGGAGAGCGGTGTATCTATCCATCTGTCTGACCCAGCGATTCACCCCCCTCCTTCGCAGCGCGCACACCCACACCCACTACAAATAGTAAAAGACTAAATAAGAAAATGGCGCAGCCAAAACCACCATATACATCAAAACACTCTCTTGACTGACGCTGAAAACCCAAAAGACAAATACAAATACAAACGTAAAGACTCCGATACACTGACGAACGCGTTAAGGCCCCAATAAAAATCCCAAAGAAAACGTAAACAACGCGCCCCTGATCACTAATCAATAAACACAAAAGCAACTACAAATACGAACGTAAGCGCAAGCGCAATTAGGAACGGTAGCATAATTTTAAATTCTACAAATTTAAATTTTAAAATACATCTAAATAAAAAGGTGGGGGTGCCCCATTGCTCCCCACAAACTGCCACAAGCAATGGCAGCCCCAGCAAATTCGCTTCAGGGCTCGCCATTGAAGCTATATTCGAAATGGACGAGTCAGGAAAAAATCTTGCCCCGGACCCCCTTAAACCCACAATTCGCTAATACGCCAGGGGCTGCAGATGAGAGTCAAGCAGAGGCGGCCCCGCAGCTACAGCTGAGCATCCAACAACAACAACAGCAGCGAAAAACAACAGCAAAAATTGACAGAAAAATGGATTCCCAGCCCCACTGAAGGCAGCAACAGCAGGAAATGATAAAAAAACCCCCGTGCCGCAAATATCCACTGCTGGATAAGCTGCAAAGCAATCACAGTTAAAAATCATAAAAGAACAATCTCTAATGATGGTCTGCGTATAGAATGCGAAATATGCAAACATACGAGGCCATCATGGATACAAAAAAAGAGGGCCCCGCATCCCCCAAAAGGAGCCAAGGGTATGGGGTTAACCTTCCCCCCCCTGGAATGGCTTAACGCGGCAAAAGATCTCGGGAATGGTACTTTCTTTAAAAAACTAAAGAAACGTTTCACGGGAAGCCTTGAACGGGTTGAGGGGGTTTGCAGCCCAAAATGGAGGGCGATACCCGCACCCTGGGCTCACAGGCTAAGCGGGCGGAGTAGGGTCGGGGCTGCTAAGCCGATGGCCATCGCTGTCAAGGCATTTGGGCACACAAAAAACTATTGTAGGCGGCAATTTAGATGTAAATGTGCAAAGAGCCGCTTCGACCCCCCACTAAATCTGACGGCCCCTAAATGCGATAATTGCGGGGGGAGCATATTAGTAGCTAAAAAGGGCTGTCCGCAAAAAGCGGTCAGGCTGCAATCAAAGCCTAAGGATAAACGCTGAGACAAAGCGCGACAGGCGCAAATACAAAAAAAAAAACAACGAAACAAACTTTAAAAAATGGTTTTATTGACTTCCAACGCAAATCAAAACAACAAAAGACATCAAAAAATGTTGCTTGCTAATATTAAAAATAATGTACAACAAAAAATAAATTACACTGCCCGGCAAAAGCAGGCCAAAAGCCGTATGGTGCGTGGCGAGCAACCAAAAACCCAGTAAGGCACCATCGGTCAAGACTGGCCGCCATCAACAGCAGCAAACACAGCAGCGGCAACAACAACACCCTTTCCCCGGCGAGGATCAGTCCCCAGCTCGTGCGCAGGCTGCTGCTAATGGACAAAACCCCCAAAGCCATATAAAAGGGCCCCTCTTCGGAACTCGAAATGCGGAAAGGGCGTAAGCCCAGCGCAACGACCTCGGCCAGGAGAGCATCGACGAACGCAACATCCATGAAAAATGGCGCAGCATCGAGAAATTTCCCCAGCAGCAAATTCGCGTGCGGAAAGGATAGGCGTCCGCGCCGGATCCACTTGGCATCAGTAACAGCGCCCCAATAAGCAGCCGAAATCCTCCCGGGGCTTTGGCTGAAGTCCCCCCAGCAGCGGGACTGCCACAATGGGGGCCGACACCAGATCCACGAAGACGAATCGCACCGACGATCAGATGCTGAAGGCTCTCGGCTGCTGTAATGCAACCGTATGGAGGCGAAAATGGACCAGCTTTTTAAATCGCGCTGGCGCCATTCGAGCAACAGCCTGATCGCCGGGGCGTAGAGTGGCCTGGTATTCCCCTCAATTCTGAAAAAATTAAATTAAAAAAATGTAAAAAAAGGCTCAAAACACCACCCCGACCACTGCGCGGAACTAAACTCCCAAACCGGGAGCACTTGCCCGGGGCGGACATGATAAAAAAGGTTCAGCCATCAATGTGACGATGTCGAAAGATCGGCGAAAACATGACAATAAATAAAAATAAATAAAAACAAGAAAAAAAACTCTAGTCGAGGCCGCTCGACAGGGTATCCAAACCCCTGCATTCTTCGTTTCTTTTATATCACATGCACTTGTACGTTCTTACCCCAAAAACATACACACACATACACAGGCGAAAGCCCCCCAGCGCAAGTCGGGCGTCAGCTGTTCTTTGCCTGCTGTTTGCATGGAAAATCTTGGAAAATTAAATGTTTAATAATTTTTTTCTAGACAAACGATTTTGATCAAACTTGTTGGGCTGATCTGTCATCCATATGTTGTTTGCCCCCAAAAGTCTCTAGTATTCGAAATACGGTTAAAAATTTGGGGGAAGGGGGGCGGGCCAAAATTTAAAAAAACCAAATTGTAAAAGGGCTCCCCTTTTAAAATTTAAAGACTCTAGCTAAAAAGATGATTATATGATTTATATAACTGACATCGTTTCTTTTTTAATGTAAATTAAAATTAAGACAGTTATCGTTTTTTAAAACTCATCTTTTCTGTTTATACAGGAACCTCAAAAAAATTTCAAGTCTCGCTCTTATAGGTTCTGAAAACGACGCGTTCAACATACGGACAGACGGACGACGGACGGACGACGGACGACGGACATGGCTATATCCTCGGATTGTCACCCGATCAAGAATATAATACTTTGGGGGGTTTGCCCGCCTCTTCCCCTTTTACATACATTTCAAAAAAACTTTCCGTTCCCCCTTTTTTAATGGGTTCGGGGTATAACAAATAAAAATCTCTGTCGGGGGTTAAAACCCCCGCGCTACCCTCTTTTTTAAAATACTATAATTAGCTTTTTTGTATAAACCCCGAAAACTAAATTAATTCTTTTTCAATTGTTTTAATAGCCCCATCTGTGGTTCGATAGAATAGTGCCATCCCTGTTTCTTATTGAACATGAAAATTAAAATCTTCGCCTCTTTGGGAAAATTTTTACACTAAAACTTGGGGGTTTTTAAATTCTGTCCCCAACTCGAATGTGCGTATTTTGAAATTAGGGGAAAACAATTTGTTTTGCGTTGCTGGTGGGTTTTGGCCGTTTGGGCCCAAAATGTTTTGTTTAATAACTTCTCGCGTAATCAATGGATTTGAATAAAGTTTTAAAATTTTCATCATATTTTTTTTTTTCAATTTTTAAAAATGCAAACCCTTCATTTACTGGCTTTGATTGGGGACTCTAGCTATAAAGACGTGAAAATAAAATTTTTATAACAAACATTCGATGTTTTAATCGATTTAAAAACTAAAATAGTTGTCGATTTTTTTAACCTCGATCTTTGTCATTCACGGACCTCAAAAAAAATTTCAAGGCTCTGCTTTTTGGGTTCTGAGAACACGCGTTCATACATACGGACAGACAGACGGACGACGGACGGACGGGGAAAAATCGACTCGGCTTGTCCCCCTGTTTAAAGAATATGTATTTTTAGGGGGTTCCGCCCCTTTCTCCTGTTACATACATTTCAAAAAAAACATTATCCCCTGTTTTCCCCTTTTTTCAATGGTTCAGGGTATAAAAAAAAACCCTCAACTAATTCGTGGGGGCCCAAAGGGCTTCCACCATTTGGTCGATCGCCCAAAAAATAACAGTGGGTGCAGGCAACGTCAGTCTTGTCCCCAACAAAAAATGGTGATCCCAAAGTGCCCAAACAAAAAAAATCGCATCAGCGACACCAACAACCCCCGGGAGGCCCATCCCCTTTCCCCCAAGGTAGAAACCACCCCAATGGGTAAACATCTAAAAGGCCACCCGCAATCAAAGTATAACCACCAATCCAAATCGGGCGACAAGGGCCCAAAAAAGGCAACCCAGCATTAACAGCATCTCTCCCAAAAACAACGGATCGGCAGAAAAAACAACAATTGGGCCAGGGCCCACAGCAAATCGCCGGGCAAACTAAACCAGCTCGTGCAGGCATCTTGGCAAGCACTGGTCGCCAACTCGGGCCACTCTAGAGTCTTTTCCCCGCCTTAAATTGAACATGGACATGTTCAGCAGAATCGAAAAAAATGGAGCAACTGCTTCGTCTTCATCAGTTGACCCCCCAAATTTTGGCCCAAAACCAAAAACCCAAACCAGCGATCTCAAAACACAACAAAAATGAACACAATAATGTATAGAAAAAATGATAACTCATCTCCAATCACCGTCACAACAAACCAGCACCACCATCACATCCTCCACCCAAGCCCACACACAACCCCAAGAATGGCCGCTTAAAAAATGGCCTTCTGGAACGGTTTTGCCCAAAAAACAAATTGGGTGTTTATAAAAAGGGAAGGCATAAAAATAATGCAAATAGCTGGGGAAAAATTCCCCCAAAAATTCCGATATCATCAACTTTCCCCGGTTTAAAAGCTATGCCCCCTCCCCAGCTCATACATGGTGGGGGGGTAGCTACTCTCGTCAAAGCCGACTCAGACTGCCTCCCAAACCATCAAAACCCCATATGTTCAAAGTTCCCCAGTTCCCTGCTCATAAAAAAAGACAAACCAAAGTGTAGTAGTTTGGCTGATATATTGCCCACCAACCTACGATGGACAAACCACTTTCAAACACTACTAAGCCCTACTTCGACTTCCTACTCTGCGGTGACGGGAAACCCTAAGCACTCGTGGTGGGCCCCACTTCCCAAAAGGGGCGCTTTTTGACTAACCCAGTCCACAGACGCTACAATGTGCGGCCGGGGGGGCCACCCATTCCCCTACGATAGACAAAGAAACCATCGGCTATTGACTTTGCCGTATATGGTAGCATGAATGGCATGCGTCTGAAAATATGACCCACAACAGAACTAGATTGGACCATCTCCCCTACGCAAATCTCCATACTGGCCGATTCCAGGGGGCACCAGAGCCACCAGGCGGTGCCCCCCTCCTGGATACCAGAGGCAAGGCAACCAGGACGCCTTGGGGGGCTAATCCATCTGAACACGGACATAACCCAAGATGACGCGATGCTATAAATGTGTTTCTTAGGAACACCCAAGAGGCGGCCAGACAAACAAGGGGCCCGCAAACCGACAACCTCACCGCTGGCGCCCCCTTTTAGAGTCTTAAATTTTGCATTTAGTGTTTTTGGGCCTTCTGCAATTTCGGGTTTTTGTTAAATTTGGATGCCACGCCCTTGAATTGCCCCATCGCCTCAAATGTGCTTTGGCACATACACACATATGAATGTCATGATCACGCCCAACAAATTTGATCAAAATCGTTCGTCTAGAAAAAAGGTATTAAACATTTAATATCTCATATTTTCGGCCTCTTGCAGCAGCAGCAGCGAAGCTGATGAGTCATAATGCACCGTTAGCAGATTGTGAGCTTGTGCGTGCGTCTGTGTGTGTTCTTCTGCGTGCGTCTGTGTGTGTGTGTATGTATTGCTTGTCTACATATGTACATATAAAATAAACATAAACAAGCAATCACAAAGGACTTTATTGTAAACAAGCAAAAAAAAGTACATCAATTAGGACATCTAAAGAAGGGGAAATTCCTTACAATAGCAACAATAACAAGTAAGAACGTTGCATTTTGGACGCAACCGACAGCGAAAACATTTCACGTCCCACCCCCCCACAGGGGCATCTATCACATTATATTTTTTAAAATTTAACCTTAAATCCCCACTGTCGCCGGTCAAATTAGCTGCAGATTAAAACTTTTCATTGGAGGTGGCCAGACAGTTTCAATTAGGATCGAAGCTTAGAACCCTTACCTTAGCAAAAACACGCACCAAAATTTTGGAGAGATGGTATCTCTCAAAATGAGAGAGGTGGAAACTCTGAAAATGTGATTTAAGTTCGTTGGCTAGCGTAGAGGTGTGGGCTCAAACCCCCGGTGCGGTCATGTTGATATATTTGTTATATTTTCTTTATTTAGTTATTTTGTATTAATAAAAAAATTTTTTTTCAAACATATATATAAAATTTTAAACCAAGTCAAAAGACAAGGTCAAAGGTCACAAAGTCATTATTTGGGGCGTTATTGGCTCAGAAGCTGCAGATTTGTTTTGATTTGCCAGCCCCCAGGGGCCCTAGACAAATAATTATTGGGATTTCATAGAGTGGGCGCCTTTAGGAATATAACTGTAAAGTTTTATGCTTTACACTCGGAAAAAATTTTTAAAAATTTCAGGGTATTTTTTTACGGCATGCCCCTTTTGGGGTAACAATAATTTTTTTGGAATCGATAAGGGGGCCTCCAGTAACTTAACATCCAATTTTGAAGCTTCAGCACTAAAAATGTGGAAGATATAAGCTGATAAAAGTGTCCACGGGGGATAAAGTTTTTCCGATTGCCACGCCCCCAATGAACGTGTACACATATTTTTTTGGGATGTTTTGAGTGGGATTCAGGAATATAACTGTAAGGTTTGGATGCTTACACTCCCAAAAATGCGAAAATTACAGGGTATTTTTTTTAAGGCATGCCCCTTTTTTTGGGGGAAAATAATTTTTGGGGAATCGATAGAGGAGACCCCAGAACTTAACATCCAATTTTGAAGCTTCTAGCACTAAAAAATGTAGGAGATATAAGCTAATATCAGTTGCCACGCCCCCGAGGGCGTAGATATATCCGCCATAACTTTTCGATTGTGGGATGTTAAACCCCAGTATATATACCAAGTCTCAAGTCTCTAGATCAATAGTGCTCAAAATATAACGAAACTAGTAAAATCACTATATTTTCAGAATGATTTGCCACGCCCCTAGTGGGCGTGGCCATAAATTTTTTTAGGTAAAACTTTTTAGGGTCATAAAAAGTAATCAATGTCAAATTTGAGCGTTATAGCTTTAAGACTTTAGAAGATACAGTTTGAGCCCATTTGCCACGCCCTCAATGGGCGAGATATATCCACCATAACTTTTTGATTTTGGGATGTCGACGGGGACTGTTCAGTTAAAATCTCAACTCTCTAGCTCTTCTAGAAGTAGTGTTTCTGGGATACAGGAAAATTCATTTTCCGATTTGCCACGCTTCAGTGGGCGTATCGGGAAAATCTTGACACTTTATCTGACGAGGGTATACACGAGTATATATTTCAAATTTCAAGTCTCTAGCTTTAGGGGAAATGGTTTGCGTTCATACGGACAGACGGACAAACGAATTTTTTCACAAAACCAATATAAATACCAATGTACTATATCACTACGTGAAAAGTATAATAATAAAACTAAAACTAATATTAGAAATCGTCACTCCAGTACGGCTAACATCAGCCAATGTTTATTCATAAGGTGAGTGACGATATCAGCCACATAAAGCCAG
>CAUIUS010000271.1:0-103447 GCA_961210405.1 Drosophila mercatorum | reverse complement strand
ACAGGAAATTTAAAACAAATAGATGAAAACATTATGAAGAAGTTAATAGAGGTAGAAAAATAACACATTATAAATCAAAATATAAAAAGAAAAAGATAACTAAAGAAAGTAAATATGATAATTCCAGATAAAACAATTGTAAATGAAATTGAAACAAACCCAACATTATACCCTAATTTATCCGCCTGAGGACAGGCTAATTTCTTGAGGATGGGGAAGTAACATATCAATTCACACAACCTCATTAAGCTTTAACGGGGAACATTTCACTCTCACATAGCATTCTACGATATTTCGTTAATGGTTGAAGTGTGCGTTATAATTCTCAAACAGTTCAATAACTACTTATTTGTTGTACTGTTGTACTTTTGTTGCTTTCGCATTTTGTACATGATCTAGATGCGTATGCTACTAGGAGCTGGAGTCCGTTTTTGTTTTAACTTAGGACTGATCCACATGCTTGCTTATTGGCATCTGTAATAATGCAAAATTTGTTAATGAAATCTGGGTATTGTAAAAGAGTTGGGTTCATTAATGCCGATTTTAGATGTTCGAATGCGTTTTGGCACTCCATTCAAATTTGACATCTTTTTATACCCAGAAAATGAAAATGGGAAATCAGGGTATAATGTTTTTGTTGTAATGTATGTAACAGGCAGAAGGAAGCGTGGCAGACCCCATAAAGTATATATATTCTTGATCAGGGAGACAAGGCGAGTCGATTTCGCCCTGTCCGTCTGTCTGTCCGTATGTATGAACGCGTCGATCTCAAAAACTACAATAGCTAGAGACTTCAAATTTTTTTTGTAGTTCCCTGTATAGGCGCGCATATCGATTTTATTTCAGAAATTCGATAACTGGTATCGTATTAATGTTATCGATTTAAAACGAAACCTTAAATTCAGCTATAAATGTGAGTATATATATTCTTGATCAGGGAGACAAGCCGAGTCGATTTAGCCCTGTCCGTCTGTCTGTCTGTCTGTCCGTCTGTCTGTCTGTCCGTCTGTCCGTATGTATGAACGCGTCGATCTCAAAACTTACAATAGCTAGAGACTTCAAATTTTCGAGTTATTTCAGAAATTCGATAACTGTTATCGTTTTATTGTTATCGATTAAAAATGAAAATCTAAATTCAGCTATAAAATTCTATCTAATTCATCTTTCTAGCTAGAGTCTTCAAATTTTGCATTTAGTGTTATTTGAGCCTCACGCAATTTCGGTTTTTGTTAAATTTTGGGTGCCACGCCCCATCGCGTCAAATTTGTAACTCCCGTATATCAAATACTAGAGACTTGTGCTTTGGCACATACATACATATGGATGACATGATCACGCCCAACAAGTTTTATCAAAATCGTTTGTCTAGAAAAAGTTATTAAACATTTAATTTCCCATAGCATTGCCATGCAAATAGCAGCCAAACAACAGCTGACGCACCGACTTGCGCTTGTGTGTGCTTGCGCCTGTGTATGTGTGTGTGTGTGTATATTTTGCTTGTAAAGAACGTACATATGCATGTGTATATAAAAGAAACGAAGAATATTTGGAATAGCGGTTCTTCGCAGGGTTCAGGGTATACCCCAGTCGAGCGGTCTCGAATAGAGTTTTATTACTTGTTTTTGGTTCCTTTTATTGCTTTGCACATAGAGAAATGAGAAATGTCTTTAACTCGTAGTAGCGAGTAGTAGCTTCTCTTCTAGAAAATGGATTCCATAGATTGTTTTCAGCCTCTTCAGTGCCACTAGCCGTACACAATCCTGTACAGCGTGTTCAAGAAAATCCAAGTATTCATGCTCCAAGTGAGGCTAGACCAGCCTCAACTTTGTTAGCACTCATTCTAGCAACAGGCATGCTTCGATGGGAATAGATTTACGACCAGATCGAATTAGCCAAATAATTGCCAATTGGAAAGTAAGGTTCAATGGAAAAACGTCATTGTCGGTAGATGATTTTATTTATCGCGCCGAGGCCTTAACACATCAGACGTTATAGGGCAATTTTGAACGGTTGTCTAGGTATGTTAGCAATTTGTTTGAGGGGAGTGCGAGCGAATGGTTCGGGCGCTATCACAAAAGTGTGTCTGAGATTCGTTGGCATGAACTTTGTTTTGCCTTGCGCGACCAATTTAAAGACGATCGGACTGACTTACACATCAGCAATGGATAAGCGTAAGCAAAAACAGACGAACATTTCTATGAGTTCCATGAGGCCATTGTTGCGCTTTCCGATAGACTTTCAAGCCCATTACGTGAGTGATCTCTGCTCGAAATTTACTTACCAATTTGCTCCCTGACATTCAACATGAGCTCCTCTACGAGAAAATAGAGACAGCAAGTCAGTTACGACATTTAGTACGCACTCATGAAATTTTTATGCATACCATTGGCAAACCACCAGTGTCTTCGTGCAAGAAATGCAACAACCAGTCGAAAAACTTGCCAGTCCGTGCAACACCGACAGGTGCACGCAAACAAATGATGTCGAAATCAACCAATACACAATAGCTATCCAGCCGACTGACTGTGTACCAGTCCTAGCTATAACTCCGCAAAATAAATCATTTAGTACTGCTTCACACAGCGACACAGTACATACAACGGAGCAGAAATAACTAATGTCAGCTGTTGTAGCGAATGCTCAACATATTAGGCCGTACGCAGATATTAGGTTACTAGGGAAGGATATCAGTGCCTTAATGGATACTGGAGCCTCTATTAGTTGTATAGGTGGGGAATTTTCCGATCATATACTAAATTCTAAGATTGTTTTTACCCCATTGAAATCTGCCGTACGTACAGCTGATGGAAGGCACAAAATATACTAGGAAAAATTACCACTGACATTCAGCTCAGAAAATATACTAAAACGTAAGTTAAATGCAATAGAGGATTGTGTGCCAAAGTCACTCACTACAGAATAGAACAACTTGTACTTGAACACGTTAATATGTTCCCTTCCTTTTCAAAACTCGGCTTAGGCCGAACGACTCGTCTTTCCCATGACTCGTCTTTCGATGCTGCTGGAGTAGTTCCAATCAAGCAGCGACACTATGCGGTTTCCCCAGCGGTTGAAAAGCTGATGTCTGATGAGCTGGATAGGTGTCATCGACGAGTCGCAAAGCTTATGGTCATCTCCAGTAGTGTCAGTGCGTAAACCAGGAAAAGTTTCTTTATGTTTATATAGTAGGCGTGTTAATGCTGTTACCGTTAGGATGCATATCCTATGCCGTTCATAGATGGTATTCTCAGTAGGCTACCGAAAGCAGAATTTATTACTAGTTAAGACTTAAAGGACGCTTTTTGGCAGATTCAACTAGAGTTGAAATCACACGATAAAACTGCTTTTAGTGTACCAGGTAGGCCGCTATACCAATACACAGTCATGCCATTTGGCCTTTGTAATGCACCGCAAACCATGTCCAAACTTATGGACAAAATAATCCCCCGGCTTTGCGTCATGAAGTATTTATTTACATAGATGACTTGTTAGTGGTATCGAATACTTTCGAAAGACATTTACATGTACTTAAAGAACTGGCAAGTCAGATTAAACACGCGGATTTGACAATCAATATAGATAAAAGCAATTTCTGCCTCAAGGAGGTAAAATATTTAGGTCATGTGATCGGCCATGGAACCGTTGGCACGGACCCAGATAAAATTGTATCTATATCTGAGTTCCCCGTTCCTCGGTCAATCAAACAAGTAAAACGCTTCTTAGGTATGACGGGATGGTATAACAATTTCATTTAAAACTATGCCACCATCGCGTCTCCCATTACTGATACGCTGAAACAAAGAAAAAAATTTGTATGGGGGAATCCGCACAAAAAGCGTTCGAAGAACTCAAGGCGAAGCTTAGCTCAGCACCAGTTCTACATAGCCCAAATTTTAGCCGTCCGTTTTCGGTACACTGCGATGCCAGCCAAACTGGTGTGGGTGCGGTATTAGTCCAAACCACGGACGACAATAAGGAAGTTCCGGTGGTTTTTATGTCTCGCAAACTTAATAATTGTCAAAGAAATTATTCTGTGGCAGAGAAAGAATGTTAAGCTGCTATTCTAGCCATAAACAAATTTCTAGCATACGTCAAAGGTCAGGAATTCTCTGTAGTCACCGATCATGCTTCGTTAAAATGGCTCATGTCTCAAGCAGACTTGAGTTCACGTTTGGCCAGATGGGCTTTGAAGCTCCAAGGCTACGAATTTAAGATAGTCCATAAGAAAGGCAGTCAAAACATCGTTCCTGATGCTTAGCGGATCTTGACATTTAAGTCATCTGCTTATCAAGAACTGAAAACCAAAAAATAGTGTGAAAGTAGTGGACGAATTCATATATCGGAGGGCCGATCATGCAGCGGGTGAGAAAATAGCCGATGATCTTTGCTGGAAACTTTGGGTCCCTCAGCATTTAATTTCAGAAGTTCATAAAAAGGCTCATGAGCCTCCATTAGCTTCCCACCCCGACATAAACAAAATGTTATACAAGCTCCGTCGCTATCTATTTTGGCCGATGATGGCAGTAGATGTGAAAACGTTTGTGGACAATTGCGAGAAATGCAAATGTAATAAACACCTCAATCGAGCATTGCGTCCTCCATTGGGGAAAACAGATATACCGCCACGATTTTTTCAGATGCTCTACATAGGTGTTCTAGGTTCATATCAGCGAAGTCGTGCCGGCAATATAGAAGTCTTTGTAGTTATAGACCACATGCCAAAATTTCCTTTTTTAAGGCCAGTTAAAAAGTTTGCTGCTGACGCCATCACTAAATATTTAGAAGAAGATTTTTTCAATGCTTCGGTGTTCCCGAAAGTGTTGTCTTTGATAACGGCGTTCAATTCAGGTCACAAGTTTTTAACGCAGTGTTGCAAAAATATGGATCCGATCGGTTATTGCAGCCATCAAATCATACATTGCGCCTGATCAAAAAGATTGGGATGCTGAACTCAGCCCTATTTGTTGTGCTTTACGCTCAAATGTGCATTCGGCTATCGGCAGTAGCCCGTATAGAACTGCATTCGGCCAAAATATGGTGACCGATGCCACAACCTACAAGCTGCTACGTAGTTTAGATTTAATGGAAGACCGAACTATTCAATTCAACCGTGACGACTCATTTGATCTGATACGCCATAAAGCACAAGATTCCATGCAATAGGAACGAAACAGCAATGAGAAAAACTATAATCTGCGTTGTGGTGATGTGACTTATGCTGTAGGCCAGGAAGTGTATAGACGAAATTTCCAAACAAAGCAACTTCGCGAGAGGTTTTAATGCAAAGCTAGCCCCCACTTTTGTTAAGACTCGAGTCAAGAAAAAACTTGGCAATAGCTATTATGAATTGGAAGATATGCAGGGTCGTTTAGTAGGAAAATATCATGCGAAGGACTTGAAGCAATGGTTGCCGAGTACAGCGCGGATCACCCTATTAGTGTGATCTTGGTTTTGTAGTGGCGCTGGTTTGATAGCAAAGTTGCCGGCATCTGCAGCCGCCGAAGCACCATTTTGCATATGCATATATGTATACGCCACTTGCGTTTATAAATTCGGGTTCACTTCTTTAGTTTTTTTGCTTTATAGCTCTTTTTTATGTCATAGTTTTTATTTTTTATTATAATTTGTATAATTTCTGTCCCATGCTTTTTGTTACCTGTTGTTGTTTAAAAAACATATACTTACAAAAATCACAAATTCTTTAAGATACAATAGCTTACAGACTTCACCAATGGAAGCACTTTCAGCGGGGACGTGTGGTGAGTGTTTATTTTTTTATTTACACACATTTGAAATTTATGTAGGCTTGCACCAGCAAGTTTATTAGAAGTAATGCTCTAAAAATTTTTTTGTTATTTATTTATTTATTTGCAATCTGTTTTTTACAACAATAAGCAAATTGTTTAAAATACTATACTAACTAACCGGATGGCTTAAGCTCCAGTAAGCTTAATCCATATATTTACATATATACATATTAACCACATTGTGGGTGTGTTATATATATCATCAAATTTATTTATGTTATTATAAAACATATGTTTTCAAACATTTAATATATCATATTATCGCCGCCTTCAAGACTGAGTGAAGTTGTTGAGTCAAAATGCACAGTAAGCAGACTGTGTTTGTGTGTATGTGTTGCTTGATACATAGATATAAAAGTAACGGAGAATGTTAGGGCTTCTTAGGAATCATGGCTCTTCGCAGGGTTCAGGGGATCTCTTAGTCGAGCAGTCTTGACCAGAGCACTTTAACTTTTTAATATTGAAATATCTGCGCCAGTGTCTATTATAAAGACTAATTTTTTTCGTTGTTACATTTATGAAAGTCACGTATATGTCTTGGCTGAGATTGATTGTGTTAATTTTCATATTTCCTACTGCTGAGCATCTAAAGGTTGCTGTGAGTTTGCTTTAGCGGTAAGGGTAGCCCCTAACTTTGTTGTTGTTATTAGGTTATAACCTCCATTTTGGTGGTTTTTTCCCTCTATAATTATACCCTGAACCCATTGAAAATGGGAAATCAGGGTATAATGTTTTTGTTGAAATGTATGTAACAGGCAGACGGAGGCGTGGCAGACCCCATAAAGTACATATATTCTTGATCGGGGAGACAAGCCGAGTCGATTTAGCCCTGTTCGTCTGTCTGTCCGTCTGTCTGTCCGTCCGTCCGTCTATCCGTTTATATGAACGCGTCGATCTCAGAACCTACAATAGCTAGAGACTTTTAATTTGTTTTTGTTGGTCCCCGTATAGGGCGCATAACGAGTTTGTTTCAGAAATTCGATAACTGTTATCGTTTTATTGTTATCGATTAAAAACGAAAATCTAAATTCAGCTATAAAATTCTATCTAATTCATTTTTCTAGCTAGAGTTTTAAAATTTTGCATTTTGCGTTATTTGGGCCTTACGCAATTTCGATTTTTGTGAAATTCGGGTGCCACGCCCCTTCGCCTCAAGTTTGTAAGTCACGTATTTCAAATACTAGTACTTTGGCACATACATACATATGGATTGATGACTTGATTACGCCCAACAAGTATGCTCAAAATCGTTGCTCTACAAAAAAGTTATTAAACATTTAATTTCCCATAACATTGGCATACATTTAGCAGCCAAAGAACAGCAGACGCAGCGATTTGCGCTTGTGTGTGCTTGCGCCTGTGCGTGTATGTGTATGTGTTGCTTGTAATGAACATACATATACATATATATATATATATATATATATATATATATATATATATTATATATATATATATATATATATATATATATATATATATATATATATATATATATATATATATATATATATATATATATATATATATATAAGAAACGGATAATGCACGGAAAAACGGTTCTTCGCAGGGTTTAGGGTATACCCGAGTCGAGCGGTCGCGACTAGAGTTTTCTTACATGTTTTCTCTATTGTTTCCTCTACCATTGCCTCTATTGTTGCCTCTGTAACTGTTATTCTAGTTGAAATTGTGGCCATTATTGCGATTATTATTATTATAATAATCGCGACCATTGTCTGTACGCCGATAAATTGTAATTACCACGGACTCTTTGGGCAAAGAATACCGTATTTGGTCATTTCAGTACTACATTGTAAGTACTTTGTGATGGCCTCATTCATGGTTTTGAAGAAGAATTGTTTTGAGTGTCCATGGTTATTGGACTGTAGCTCAATTTGGTCAGTATCTTTGAATACTGAATCATCAAATCTGGCTGGTGTGTTAAATATATTTAGGATAAATAGTTGTAAAGTATATCTCTCCGATATATATCTAAGATTTTCTATTAGTCTTTTTAACACATTATTTAATTGCGTTAAATAAAATTGCTTTAATCTATTTAAATTTGTATTATATGATTTTATCATACATTAAACGTGTTTTACTTTAGTTGAGTTTGAAATTGGTGCGCTTTTATTTAGGCACTTCAATGATGTATCAAACTCAATACGATCATGCTTAATAATGGACACTATTTCGTTTCATTCCATTCAACTGATTTTGTACAATATAATAATAAAATTAATACTTATTGACAACTTTGATCGTTATGGGTCCTAGCTTGTCGTATCTTGTGATACGGGTTACCTCTACGTTAGGTATTGAGCCTAGAACAAGGGCTTTTTCTTTATTAGAATATTCTATTAGAGGTGAACTCTCACAATTATATGTCGATATGTACAAGTTTTCCAACTGGTACATATCTACTGGCTCAGTAAAAAAAGGAAATAGACTCAACTTGTAAATAGTGAATCATTTCTTAATATATTCTTTTATTGAATCTTAGCTTAAATTTTAAAAATCCTTTTTTATACTTTGTTCTAATCGATAGATTGGCTTAAGGCCCTCTTTGTTACACACTTATTGTGTAAGAGACATGCTTTGTAAAGAACATAAGCACATAAAATTATGATAATTATTAACAACAATATCTTGCCAATTTTAAATCTATATTTGATTATTTTATTTTATTAATTACATTAGCAGTGAAGTCCACTGTTTTTGTATCAATTAACCCCATTGTGGGTGTGTTATATATATCATCAAATTTATTTATGTTGTTATAAAACATATGTTTTCAAATTAACAAAATGTTTGACATTTGACTTATCTTTGACCTTTTTCTTACATTATTCTCCTTTTTGTTCGTATAGCTGTACGGGCTATACTGCTATTGGGCAGATACGGTTCCGCTCGATTTTACAATGTTATTCTTATATATATATATATATATATATATATATATATATATATATATATATATATATATATATATATATATATATATATATATATATAACCGCTCGACTAGAATATATCCTGAACCCCGCGAAGAACCGTTATTCCGGCATTCTTCGTTTCTTTTATATACACATGCATATGTACGTTCATTACAAGCAAAACATACACACACACATACACAAGCGCAAGTCGGTGCGTCAGCTGTTGTTTGGCTGCTTTGGATTGCAATGCTATGGGAAATTAAATGTTTAATAACTTTTATAGACAAACGATTTTGATCAAATTTGTTGGGCGTGATCATGTCATCCATATGTATGTATGTACCAAAGCACAAGTCTCTAGTATTTAGAATACGGGCCTTACAAATTTGAGGCGAAGGGGCGTGGCATCCAAAATTTAACAAAAACTGAAATTGCAGAAGGCTCAAATAACACTAAATGCTAAATTTGAAGATCTAGCTATTAAGATGAATTAAATAGAATAGTATAACTTAATTAAGATATCGGTTTTTAATCGATAACATTAAAACGATGATAGTTATCGATTATTTGAAACAAACTCGATCGAATCGATCTTTTAGGTTCTGAGAACGACGCGTTCATACATACGGACAGACGGACGGACGGACGGACGGACGGACGGACGGACGGACGGGTAGACGGACATGTCAACTCGGCTTGTCACCCTGATCAAGAATATATACTTTATGGGGTCTGCCACGCCTCCTTCTGCCTGTTACATACATTTCAACAAAAACATTATACCCTGATTTCCCATTTACAATGGGTTCAGGTATAATTAACAAGTAAGAAAACTTTAGTCGAGACCGCTCGACTAGGGTATACCATGAACACTGCGAAGAACCGCTATTCCATGCATTCTCCGTTTTTTATATGCATATGTATATGTACGTACAGTGCAACCAACACACACACACAGGCTCACGCATACACAAGCGCAAGTCGCTGTTTCAACTGTTCTTTGGCTGCTATTTGCATGACAATGTTATGGGACATTAAATGTTTAATAACTTTTTTAGAGCAACGATTTTGATTAAACTTGTTGAGCATATTCTTGTCATCCATATGTATGTATGTGCCAAAGCACAAGTCTCTAGTATTTGATATACGGGACTTACAAATTTGAGGCGAAAGGGGCGTGGCACCCAAAATATAACAAAACCCGAAATTGCGTGAGGCTTACATAACACTAAATGCAAAATTTGAAGACTCTAGATAGAATTTTTTAGATGAATCCTAATTTTGATTTTTAATCGATAACAATAAAACGATAACAGTTATCGAATTTCTGCAACAAACTCGATATGCGCGCCCTATACAGGGACCTACAAAAAGTCTCTAGCTATTGTAAGTTCTGAGATCGACGCGTTCATACATACGGACAAACAGACGGACGGACGGACAGATGGACAGATAGACAGACAAACGGACAGGGCTTGCCTCCTGATCAAGAATATATATACTTTATGGGGTTTGCCACGCTTTTTTCTGCCTGTTGCATACATTTCAACAAAAACATATACCCTGATTTCCCATTTTCAATGGGTTCAGGGTATAAAAATAAATTGCTGTGCCTCCTCGCTGCATCAGAAATTTGGGTATCTGCTCGCTGCATCATAAATTGGTGTCTCGTTGCTGCATCAGCTGGTCGTCGCCGGTTGGCTCGCTGATGCTCCCTCGTAGGCATAAAAGCGGCCTGCCTTTCACGCTTGTTGACTCGGCTCGCCATTGTAGCACTTGGCTGCTGTTGCTGTTGCAATTGTCACACAGATTATGTGCTGTTTGCTAGCCTTTTGCACAGAACTATTGCGATTGCTTGTTGCTGTGTTGAACATATATATCTCAGATGGGGGACAACTTATTGCTGTGCCTCGTAGCTGATGCTAATGACGTGTTGTAGTAGTAGTTCTTTGGAAGCTTCAGTAAACCGCTCGTCGTTTATTTTACTCATAGTTATTAAATTGAACAGTGTTTTTGTTTTTTTGCATTTTTTTATTTTGCTAAAATAATCTTAAGGCACTGTTTGAGCTTGTGGTTTTCCTCTATTGGCCGTTATTCTTGATCGTATTATTCGTCGTTATTCTTTGTTATTGCAAAAGGGTAGGCTCAGGCGAGAGTTGCAATTCACAGCTGAACTGAGCAATTGCCGCGTTCAAGCATCTTCGGATTCGAAGTCTGAGGTCCTTATCCATTAGTCACGGCCGCCATGTATTGGTTAATGGAGAGCTTCTTTAAACATGTCTGGTTCTTTACATTATTCTTTATTGAGTGTTCATAGTATTTTTGACAATTAAATCTGTTTGTAGGAGGGCGGACTGGCCTGAGTAAGCGATTGTCAGCTGCCAATATCTTCGTACACTCTGGGGGTGGATCGCGGTAACAATGATAACGCCCGGTTTTAGTGAAACACAATTGAACTTTATTTAAGTATATGAGGCGCAGCCTAGTTGCCTTACAAGCAAGAGTTTTATAAATATATAATAGCTAGAAAACGACAGAGTTTAATGGCGATTTGCATAGAAGTCCCAGTCGCACATTCCAGTGTGACCGCCTTCTCCCACACCGAAAAAGCTCCGCCATTCGCTCCCCTGATCACCCTGTGGTGTGAACACAATCGTATAGCTTAGTTCTTTGACAATTCAATTGTATACAGTACAGTGAGCATTCGATATGTGAACATACTACACTACCTGAAACCTGTACCCTTCCAGGTAGCAACGCATCATCCTGATCGCCTACAGGATGGCCAGGCACTCCTTCTCGGTTGACGATTAGTTCATCTCCGCCCGTAACAACTTTCGACTCGCGTACGCTAGCACCCACTCCTCTCCCTCCACCGTTTGTGTGAGCGCGGCCCCCAGTCCGTAATCGGTGGCGTTGGTCTGTAACACAAATTTAGAGGAGAAATCCGGGCACGCCAAGACTGCGCGGTCGTCAAGTTGTCTTTGAGCCTTTGGAGCGCCTCATCTTGTTCACTTCCACTTGACGCCTTGGCTGGATGCGCACTAATTCCTTTCGAAGTCAGCACATGCTCCAGACAGACTAACCTTTTTCTGAAGAAGCTGAATTTCTTCCGGTTAACTTTGCGGTTGGCTGTTCTCAGCCTCCGAAACACCTCCTTCAAGTTAGCCGTATGCTGCTCCTTGTCAGTGTCTATCACCACGATATCATCCAGATACGCAAACGCGTAAGGCTCCATCTCTGGCCTTTTAACCCTGGCGAGCGCCCTTTGGAATGCTGCTCCAGCAAAATGCAAACCGAACGGCGTCACCCGCCATTGGAACAAACTCCGCCCTGGCACAGTGAACGGCGTGCATTGTCTGCTGTCCGCTGCCATCGGGATCTGCCAGTAACCATTCTTTAGATCCAAAGTAGAGACAACCAGTGCATGTCGCTAACTCTCGAGGATGTAATTGATCCGAGGGACTGGATAAGAGTCTGGTATCGAATGAGCGTTCAGCTGCCGAAAGTCGATACACATGCGCCATTCCCCTCGACGGCTCGATAGCTCCAATCCGAAACAGCTCCTCCACCTGCTCGTCTACCACTTTCAGCATAGCAGTATTTTTGGGATAATACCTCTGCTTTAGAGGTTTGTCATCATTCGTCCGTATCTATGCTCGTCGACGTTAGAGACCACTTCGAGACGTTCGAAAAGCTCCAGCTCGTCCTCTAGGAATCGCTTTATACCATTCTCCAGATCCGCCGGCCATTCTGCATCACCTGCATTGGTCTCTACCTCGCCATCGTCCTCGCATCCGATCCTTCCTGCCTCCTCAATCGCATGACCTGTTACGTTCGTCTCCCAGTTAGCCGTTTCTACCCTTGTGCCTTTATTCTCCGGCGGTGATACCCTAGGGTTTAGCTTTCTTCTCCTTGGTCGTCGTGCAGGCGTCTCCCGTCTTTTCCTCGGGGCACCCTCTACTAACGCTTCCTTGGAGACGGATGGCAACTTCTTTCCTGGTGGCGCGGCCGTCCCTATGGCACACAGGAAATCCATCCCTAGGATAACCTGGTCCAGCATGGTTGGAATGATGAGCTGTGGCATCTGCACGGCCTTGCCGGCGAAATCAACCTGAACCCTCATCAGCCTCGTCACCTCCAATGACGACCCGTCCACTAGCCTGATCCGCGAGTGAACATCCTCGACCTTCCCTGCGATCGCCTTCCTCCGCACGCAATCTTTGCTCATGAAACTGCGACTAGCTCCTGTGTCAATCGTAGCGTCCATCTCCTGTCCACCGATCTTGACTCGTGCGACGATCCGGCTTTCTCCACACGCTCGTTGGGGCATTCTCGGGCGAAGTGACCCGGCTGTGCGCACCGGAAACATACCCGTCGCTAATAGGAACCAGACCGATTCTCCAGAGCCATCCGATGGGTAATCTCGGCCGCGCTCACGCCTAACGACGTTCACTCGTCCGATGCCCCGTCGGCTGAGACCGGAACAGGTTGTTCAGTCGTGTTCGAGCCAAACTTGGCTTCCCCCGACCCCGCGTCTCTTTTCCGAATTATCTCCTCTCCGCAGCTGGCTTCGCACGTACATCCGGTACTCAGGGGCTGTGTTCTCATACAAAGCCGCTGTACCACGCCACGCTGTAGTTGGCGTGACGCATCAGCAACCTGATCTCCACGAGATAGTGCTTAAAAGCTTCGCCTTTGCGCTGCGTACGCCCTCTGATTTGATCCTCGAGGTGCTCGAAATACTGCGGCGGCATGAAGAACTAAAAAAATTCAGGCGAAAAAAAGGTCCAGGAACCATTTCGCGGCCTTGTCCACTAATACCTCACTTACTACTCGAGGGAGATGATCGAGCTCAATGCCGTAGGTGATAGCTCCTTCCTTCAGGATCTCTAAGAAACCCAACGGGTTCGACTGACCGTCATAGCACATGCCCCACCTTCGGACCTGTTCGGCTACACACCTATGCGGCCGGCCTTCGTGTTCGACGGAGGTCATCGGCACTCGTAGCCACACACCATAGTCTGCGCATTGTCACCAGTCGCGACCTTAGACTCCCCTCGGGCATCGCTGACCCGGATTTTGGACACTTCACCAATCATCGGGGCCCCTGAATAGGACTTTCGGCATGAATGATGCCCAAAGCCCGATGCAACACTTCCGAGACTGGGCTCCAACGTTTTGGCGTCTTGAGCCTCCAGCTCTGCCAGCCGAGCCCACACCTCCGCGGAATGCCCACCGCCCTGGATGAAGCTTTTCTTTCCGACACAGGTACATCCAACGGACGCCCACCCCCGAACTCTGACATTCACTCGAGTCCATGACTTTATGATATTAAATTCAACTTATTATACCCTGAACCCATTGAAAATGGCAAATCAGGGTATAATGTTTTTGTTGAAATGTGAATGTATGTAACAGGCAGAAAGAGGCGGGGCAGACCCCATAAAGTATATATATTCTTGATCAGGGTGACAAGCCGAGTTGTTATAGCCATGTCCGTCTGTCCGTCAGTCCGTCCGTTTGTCCGTATGTATGAACGCGTCGATCTCAGAACCTATAAGAGCTAGAGACTTGAAATGTAGGTCCGTGAATAGCACGAAAAGATCGAGTTTGTTAAAAAAAGTCGATAACTATTTTAATTGTAATGTTATCGATTAAAAACGTTATCGAATGTTTGTTATAAAATTATATCTCTCACGTCTTTATAGCTAGAGTCCCAAATTTTTTTGTTAGTTTAATATTTATTTTATATAATTTTGATTTTTGTTATATTTTGGATAATGGCTCCAAATTACCCCAAATATTTAAACTGAGCTTACTTGCCCTCAAAGCCATTAAATTAATGGGGTTGCATTTTAAAAAAATTGGGAAAAATGTAATAAAATATGTTGATCATAAGCTGAAAATTTCATTCAAATCCATTAATTCGCGCAGAAGTTATTCAACAAAACATTTGGCCAGTCGACCAAACACGTGACCAGCAACGCAAAGCAAATCGTTTTCCTATACATGCACACACATACACACATACACATTGAGCTGCGTGAATCTAGAAAATTCTAAGACCCCCAAGTTTTAGTGTACATATTTCCAATAGATGGCGCTATGATTTGCTAATTATCAGCTGTTCAATAAATCGAAACATGGATGGCGCTATTCTATTGAACCATAGATGGCGCAATTGGCTAAACAATTGAAAATGAATTGAATTTAGTTTTCTATGCGTTTATTCGAAATGCTAATTATGCAGTATTTTAAAAAACGTCGATAGAGCGGGGTTCAGAGTATCTCCTAGTCGGGACCCCCGACTAGAGTTTTCTTACTTGTTTTTATTTGATTTAATTTTATTTAATTCAAAAATAAAATTTTCTCTTTTTGTTATTTCAACACATACACATATAAAACGCATATCGCTGCATTTGGGCTTCTAGCTGTATGCCAATGTTACGTAAAATTAAATGTTTAATAATTTTTTTTGTAGACTGACGAAGCAACTTGCGCTTGTGTGTGCGTGCGCCTGTGCATGTGTGTGTTGCTTGTAATGGACATAGATATACATATGTATATAAAAGAAACGGAGAATACACCGAATAGGTTCTTCGCAGTATTCTTACTTGTTTTATTCATTTATTTTGTGTTAATAAGATACTCTTTTCAACACATACATATATAAAATTTGGCAATCAAAAGACAGGGTCAAAATATAATTTTTGGCATGTTCATAGAGTTTGTTTTCAGGAATGTAACTGAATAGTTTAGATGCTTAGATTCAAAAAATGAGAAAATCACTGGAAATTTTTTTTTAAGTAACGCCCCTTTTGGGGCGTAACAATAATTATTAGGGAATCGATATAGGAGGCCCCCAGTAACTTAGCATCCAATTTTAAAGCTTCTAACATTAAAACTGTGGGAGAAATAATCTTATACTAGTCTCCACGCCCCTGTGGGCGTAGATGTATCCGCCATAACTTTTCGATTTTGGGATGTAAACTGAGTATAGTCTCTAGCATTAATAGTGCTCAAAATATAACGGCGAAGAACTGCTATTCCTAAGAATCGCTAACATTTTCTGTTTGTATGTAGCAAGCAACACATACACATATAGACATACGCACAAGCACACACTCTGAGCACTTTGACAAAATATAATATGAAAAAATTAATTGTCTAACTTTTTCGTCGACGAACGTTTTTGATGTATCTGCCAAAGCACAATACTCTAGTTCTTAAACACGTGATTTACAAATTGGAGAAATTTATCAAAAATTGTAAAAAACACACATGCAAAATAAAACAAGTAAGAAAACTCTAGTCGAGACCGCTCGACTAGGGTATACCCTGAACCCTGCGAAAACCGCTATTCCAAGCATTCTTCGTTTCTTTTATATACACATGCATATGTACGTTCATTACAAGTAAAACATACACACACACATACACAGACGCACGCCCCACAAGCGCAGGTCATTGCGTCAGCTGTTCTTTGGCTGCTTTGCATGCCAATGCTATGGGAAATTAAATGTTTAATAACTTTTTTCTAGACCAACGATTTTGATCAAACTTGTTGGGCGTGATCATGTCATCCATATGTGCCGAACCACAAGTGTTTAGTATTTGATATACTGGAGTTACAAATTTGAGGCGAAGGGGCGTGGCACCCAAAATATAACAAACCCGAAATTGCGTGAGGCTTACATAACAATAAATGCACAATTTGAAGACTCTAGCTAGAAAGATGAATTAGATAGAATTTTATAGCTGAATTTAGATTTTCGTTTTTAATCGATAACAATAAAACGATAACAGTTATCGAATTTCTGAAACAAACTCGATATGCGCGCGCTATACAGGGACCTACAAACAAAATTTGAAGTCTCTAGCTATTGTAAGTTCTGAGATCGACGCATTCATACATACGGACAGACAGACGGGCAGACAGACGGACAGGGCTAAATCGACTCGGCTTGTCTCCCTGATCAAGAATATATATACTTTATGGGGTCTGCCACGCCTCCTTCTCCCTTTACATACATTTCAACAAACACATTATACCCTGAATTCCCATTTTCAATGGGTTCGAGGTATAAAAATTACGGAAAAAAGCACGTCCAATTCTTTAAAACAGATAACTCTCTTCTCTAATCCACAGTTGCTTAAAGATTAAATTAAATGATACATTTTTATCATCGGATACATTTAAATTAACACATCCAGTACAATAGCTTGTAAGGGTTGTTTGCTACAATTAGCTAATAACAAAATTTAGAATAAAGAAAAATTACTCACCTCAAATACTGAATCAGAAAAGGGTGGAGTATCGTGAGCCCGTGACATAACCAATTTCTTGCATTCTAGACGGCCATTAATATTATCCGCTTCATATTCAACTATTGTATGGATTTGTATTAACAAAAGTATTAATTAACAAATTTAATTAAATTCAACAACAAATTTTGTCATTTATTTTTTTTAGCACATTAATTGAAGAATCGCAAAAATAAATCATTCGTTAAAGCAAAAAAGGCACAGTGAGTGCTTGTGCGAGCGTCTGTGTGCGCGTATATGTTTCTTGCTATATGCATATAAAAGAAACGGAGAGTGTTAGCGATTCTTAGGAATAGCGGCTCTTCGCAGGGTTCTGGGGATCTCCTAGTCGAGCAGGTCGAGCAGTCTCGACTAGAGCACTCTTGTTTTTTTTTTTTACAATTTCGGTCAGTATTTCCATATGGACGTAAGCCATTTCTACGCAAATAAAGCTACCCTTGAAATTTGAAACTTGACAAATTTGGAAAAACTTTTATAATAGTATCAGGTATACATTGAAAAACACGTTTTTGTTCGTTTCTTTTAATTTTTTATTGTAACTGTTAGAAGATGTAGTTATTAAATTCGAGAAAATAAATGTGTAACTTTTTCTTAGCTTAAATATTTTTTAACTTTACATATTTTATGAAGATTAAAAAAACTGTATTTGTTTTAGTTTAATGAATATCTTATCTGAAATATAAATATTTGTTCAATTGTTGCTTGTAATTCTAGCTTGGTATTATGAATATTGCTTTGAATTTCATAGTTTAACTATTTAAAAATTGGGGAGATTATTATATTATCACATGATTTTCATTTACAGGCAAGAGATTTTACAAATGTTTTCTAGCTATAGAATTGTGCTGAAGAAACAATAAGATCTTTAAAACAATGTCTGTACCAAACAAAAATAGATTGCCAAATATAATATAAATATACTATTCGTAAATTACTTATCAAAATGCTGTCCTTCGAATTTTAAGACTTACAATGTAGAAATACTCAGATTATAAAAAATTTATTTTATTCGAAAGTTTTTAGTAAAGATAAATACCTAATATTATTAATCACTGTGATTTTTTAAATTGACAGCCCCTATTGCCACAAAAATATTACATTATAAAAAATATATGTTTGGGATTAAGGCAATGAATTTACTTTTAGAAATTTATGCACAGAAAAATTAATATTTATTTCAAAGAATTTAGCCAAATTCAGATTCAATAAAGGAAAACATACTTTTTTGGCTTAAAAAATGGTAGAGATACCCTATTTGTATAGTTTTTATTAAAATAAAAAATTGCCTGCCTGAATTAAGTTTAATATTAACATTTTACTTGTAAGTAGTATGTAGTATCTTAAGGAAATATGAAGGCAATGACTATTTACTTTTATACAAAAATGTATTAATACATAAAATATTATCAGATTTATATAAAAACCTGTTGTAATATATTAAACAATTATATCAAAAAACTAAATGTTACTGAAAATAAATTATGTAATCGATTACTTAGGGTACCTCAAAAATGAGTGCCTTTATTTAATGCTCTCAAGCGGGAAATTAAGTGCATTTGGTTTTATTTTGATGATTTTGTTTTATAATGTCAAGCTACTTAGAAGAGACAATAAATTTTAAAAATACTGAATTATGTATTAGTAGAAATATATATTTAACTTCTTAACTATTACTTGATGAATAATAAAAATTAAGTAATTATGTCCGTGCTTGATACAAAATAATTCACACTATTAAATTAAAAAGGGTTGTTTTTTTTTTTTTGGAATTCGGTATTATGTGTGAATACATTATTTAAAAAATTGTGTGATGGCTTTGATTACTTGAATTTTATTTGGCGTTGTATGTTAACTTTGCATTATTTTCACTGGAGACAAGGTTAAGAGGTACAGATAGTTCGTCGCCGGCATGGGTTTCATTGAAATCCGGCAACGATTGCGATTTTGCTCGTTTGAAAATAACATTTTTAAGCGATTCTTTCGTTTCAGCTGTCTCAGATATTTCTGTTCTGTATTTCTGGAAATAAAAAGAAGACAAGTATTCAAATCTTTACTATATGATTTTGACTTGTAAATTTAGCTTTTTATTAGTCAGTAAGATTTTTATAATTAAAATTAAAACAGAAATTTTAATAATTAAAATTTTAATAAAATAAAATATTTTAAATTATTAAGGCTATTAATCATAAAATCTAAAGTAGAATTTGTGAATAAGAAGCAGTAAATTTCTCTACAATTTTTTAAAACAATAATAATAATTTACTACTATCGATATTAATCAATTTTATTTCGTTTTTCAGCGTGGTTTGTGTACCGTAAAAACAGGATATTTCATATTTATTGTGTAGAGTAACGAATACAGATTTGGTACTCGTCGGATTAGACATCAAATTGTTGAAAAAACATTTTTTTTTAAACACTACAGGCTTTTAATTTGGTCCCGTACGATCTGCATATTTAATTAGGCTAAACCAATACTGTCCTATATTTTATTTATTTATTTATTAAAAAAAGATAAACTACACACAATTATAGTCTAAAACAGACAAATATTTGTTGATATAAAATATCAACCACCGGATGGAGGCATTTTATTTAACAGTCCAGCCAGCTATGTCCCAATTCACAGCCATGTATGGTGAGTGATATTATTGAGCTATAGATATAGGAAACTTAAAAACAAAACTATAAAAGAACCTTCTGTAATTTTTAAAAACAATGAAACACAAAAAATTATATATAAAAAGTGGAAGATTTTCCAGATCATCAAATTTATCCCAATTATGTTTAGGTGATTTCACGAAGAAAAGCTTAAAGCAAGGATTTTTTTAATGGAAGAGGGAGTTGACGGACGAAGGTCCAGAAGTGACAGAGTTGTTCAACAGGCGGGACGAATCAATATTACCAACAATCAAATTATGAAGATAAGCAATTCCAAGGATTGTTCTATGATTTATAATTAGAGGAAGATGAATAAGAAGAAGCCGACTATGATAAGATGGTAGACGTAGATTTTAATTCCAGTATAGATTCCGTAGGGCAAAGAGATCCTGATACAATTTATGTTGTGGAGACCATATAATTAAACAATATTTCAAAATAGGTCGAACCAACCAAATATGAAGGAGCTTGGTTACAAAGGGATCATTCAACTCTTTTCTCAACGTTTAAAGCCAAGAACACTTTTAGCTTCATTTATGATGGTTGAGGTATGTATATAGAGACGGAGTTTTGAGTCAAAGAGTACAAAAAGATATTTGACTGAAAAATGCGTTGCAAGGGATTATTATTGATTAAATAATTAGCAATATATTTTCGTGCTATTCACGGACCTACATACAAAATTTTTGAAGTCTCTAGCTCTTATAGGTTCTGAGAACGGCGCGTTCATACATATCGGCAGACGGAGGGACGGACAGACGGACATGGCTATATCAACTTGGCTTGTCCCCTGATCAAGAATATATATACTTTATGGGGTCTGCCACGCCTCCTTCTGCCTGTTACATACATTCACATTTCCACAAAAACATACCCTGATTTCCCATTTTCAATGGATTCAGGGTATAAAAACTTATTTGGTTTAAATCCGAGTGCTCGTTATGAAGATATTATGTTCTAAGTCTAAAAAAAGTCAAACCTATTCAGTTGAGCGGCACTGTATGTGTGAAAAATCAACAGTTGCGGTGAATATGAAGGGTGCGCTATCCTGATGATAGCGTTCAGACATACGGACAGTCGGACGGACAGGGCTAAATCGACTCGACTTCTCTCCCTGATCAAGAATATATATACTCTATGGGGTTTGCCACTCCCCCTTCTGCCTGTTACATACGTTTTCACAAAAACATTATACCCTTTTTCCCATTTTCAATGAGTTCAGGGTATAAAAACAAATGATTCGATGCCAAATCAGATTTTTAAAGTAAATAATAATGTGTCCATCATTAATTAACAAATGAGTTTTTGTTTTTCTTGCATAAAAAGTTTAAAATTTAAAAAAAAAATGTTTTTAACGTAAAGCGAATAGAATTGTGTTATTTAATATATAAAACGATACCAACATACATAAGATTCAAAATAAGTTTTAAAACAAGTAAGAAAACTCTAGTCGAGACCGCTCGACTAGGGTATACCCTGAACCCTGCGAAGAACCGCTATTCCAAGCATTCTTAATTTCTTTTATATACACATGCATATATACGTTCATTACAAGCAAAACATACACACACACATACACAGGCGCACGCATACACAAGCGCAAGTCGTTGCGTCAGCTGTTCTTTGGCTGCTTTGCATGGCAATGTTATGGGAAATTAAATGTTTAATAACTTTTTTCTAGACCAACGATTTTGATTAAACTTGTTGGGCGTAATCATGTCATCCATATGTATGTATGTGCCAAAGCACAAGTCTCTAGTATTTGATATACGGGAGTTACAAATTTGAGGCGAAGGGGCGTGGCACCCAAAATTAAACAAAAACCGAAATTGCGTAAGGCTTACATTACACTAAATGCAAAATTTGAAGACTCTAGCTAGAAAGATGATTTAGATAGAATTTTATAGCTTAATTTAGATTTTCGATAGATAATCGATAACAATAAAACGATAACAGTTATCGAATTTCTGAAACAAACTCGATCTTTTCGTGCTATACAGGAACCTACATAAAAATTTCAAGTCTCTAGCTCTTGTAGGTTCTGAGAACGACGCGTTCATACATACGGACAGACGTAGAGACGGACAGACGGACGGACAGACGGACATGGCTATATCAACTCGGCTTGTCATCCTGATCAAGAATATATATACTTTACGGGGTCTGCCACGCCTCCTTCTGCCTGTTACATACATTCACATTTCAACAAAACATTATACCCTGAATTCCCATTTTCAATGGGTTCAGGGTATAAAAATGGGTGCCTTTAATATAATTTCGATGAGCAGATGTTTTTCGATAAATAAATAAATATTGTGGGCAATTAATACTTGCCCTAATAGTAAATAAATTTATCAATGAAGGGAAATAAATAAGAAGCCGAGTATGATGTACGGTAGACGGAGATTAGGATCTCAGTTTATATCTCATAGGGCAATACGTATAACAATATTCTAAAATAGGTCGTACCAAAGAAATATAAAGGAGTTTGGTTACAGAAGGATCATTGAACTCTTTTGCACAACGTTGAATGAAGCCTAGAATACTTTTGACTTCATTTATGATAACAGAGATATGAGGATTGAAACAGATTTTTGAGTCGACGAGTACACCAAAATCTTTGACTGAAAAATGCGTTGCAAGGAATCGCTAGTAATTGAATAATTAGCAATATATGTAGTACGACAGAAGGTCATTTTCATACATTTAGAACAGTTTAAATGCAACCGATTGGCCAAGCCTCAAAATTGAGAGGAATTTAGATAATATTGTAAACGTAGATGATTGATAGAATTCGAATACGAAAGACGAAGTTGAATGTCATCTGCATACATACAATACTAGATGACTACCCTGAGGTACACCTGACAAGACGAAGACTTCTTTCGAAATAAAATGAATTTAAATACGATATAATCCAGGATAAGAACTTATGAGAAAAAATAGTCGATTTAAAACAAGTAAGAGAACTATAGTCGAGACCGCTCGACTAGGGGATATTCTGAGCCCTGCGAAGAACCGGTATTCCGAAAACTCTCCGTTTCTTTTATATACATATGTTTGTACATTACAAGAAACACATAAAATCAGGCGAACTCATGCAAGCGCATATAGCTGCATTTGGGCTTCTAGCTGTATGCCAATGTTACGTAAAATTAAATGTTTAATAATTTTTTTGTAGACTGACGAAGCAACTTGCGCTTGTGTGTGCGTGCGCCTGTGCATGTGTGTGTTGCTTGTAATGGACATAGATATACATATGTATATAAAGAAACGGAGAATACACCGAATAGGTTCTTCGCAGTATTCTTACTTGTTTTATTCATTTATTTTGTGTTAATAAGATACTCTTTTCAACACATACATATGTCGAAGCAAACTATGTTGCTGCATACTGTATGTCATTGTTCCTGCGTATTCCACGTACGCGCTGTGTGTGTATTGTGTGTATGAGAATTCTGGTTGTTACCAGAATTCCTAATTTCATCATACTAAGAAATATTGCATCAGCCGCTAATTGCGCTCTGATTGGTCCTTTGCATTTTGTCGCTTTAAGAAGTTCCGTTATAGCGCGACGACAGCGCTACAATGCTGTCGTCGAGTGTGGTTCGGTGCGGGGCAGAGAAACGAAAAGGCAGTTAGTTCAATTTTGGATCGTGAAGCCCGCGCATCGAAACTCGCTGCGCTATTAGTTAAAGCCATGGAAAATAATAACGACGCTCTGACATCAGAAGTGGGATCAGCACCACCTCCTGCATTCTCAGAGGATCAGTGACGCATAATTTTACAAATGCAGAACCAGAGTCTGCTGAAGCTTGCAAGAACCATGCAAGCGTCAACACGCCAGCAACAGCAGACTCGTGGCGTCACTTTGCCAAAATTTTTCTCTGACGCTGCCGGTGCAGATGCCTCAAAGTGGTCCATCACAGCTGACATTATATTAACGGAACAACCCCTAGAAGGAAGCAGACTTATCATGGCACTAAGCGAAGCTATGGTGGGCACTGCCTCACAGTGGCTAACTCAAATTGTATATCCCGGCATTAAGTGGATTGAATTTAAGGAATTATTCCTCCGCCGCTACGAAAATAGTGAAACGTCGTCGGCAATATTTCTAAATCTACTAAACAGTCGCCCAACTAACGGCGAATGTCTTGCGGTTTATGCTAGCCGTTTGGTGACCACTCTTACTTCCAACTGGAAAAACAAAAACATCGAAGAAATTGCTGTGTCAATTGTTCTTGCGCACTTAGCCAATGTGGATAACCGCTTGGAACGGATTGTGTTCACGTCCAAAGTTCAAACTAGAAGTGACTTGCAATCCGAGCTAGGCGCATTCACCTTTAAAAAACATCGCAATGCCGACCGTGATGACGACTCCGGACCTGGACCTGACGCCAAGAAGAGAAGAGTATTGGCAATAGTGTGCCATTTCTGTGGCAAACCAGGACATAAAATTGCTGAGTGCAGAGCCAAAATGCGACAAAGGGCGACGCGACATCTCAGCGAGACAAGCCAACTGTTACTTGCTTCAAGTGCGGCCAGCCTGGACACTTCGCAAATCAATGCTCGAAAAAGGAATCAACAAGTATACAGGGAGCATTCCAACGGAAGACTGTGAACCAGTGCTTTGTACCAGAGCCAACTGGAGTGATGATGCAGCTCGGTAAGATTTACCCAATTTCTTTTGACTCTGGCGCAGAGTGTTCACTCATTAAAGAGAAAATATGTAGTAAGCTAGCTGGTAAGCGTTTTAACAGCATTATCATGCTAAAAGGTATAGGCGATGCTGGCATATATAGCACCTTACAAATATTAAGCCAGGTCACCATAAATGAGAACGCACTTCAAATATTGTTCCATGTAGTGCAAGATAATCATTTGAAAAGCGACATTGTTATTGGCCGCGAAATTCTTAAACAAGGATTTAATGTCACTGTATCAAAAAAACCCGTTTAACGTAGTAAAAGCCAAAGCCGTAAATACTTGCTCAATAGATAGGGAACCAGTTGACCTTACAAAGCTTGATACCGAATTGTGCGAGGCTGATAAAGACAAACTAATAAAAATACTTGAGAATTACTCCACTGCACTTGTAAAAGGGGCACCATCCACACGAGTCACGACAGGGGAAATGAAAATTCGCTTGATTGATCCAACCAAAACTGTACAACGCCGGCCCTATAGACTTAGCCCTGAAGAAAGAGACATTGTCCGAGAAAAGTTAAGTGAGTTACTTAAATGCAACATCATTCGACCCAGCTGCTCCCCTTTTGCCAGTCATATGCTGCTTGTCAAGAAGAAAATGGTACAGACCGACTTTGTGTCGACTACAGAGAGTTAAACTCTAACACAATCGCAGACAGGTACCCTTTGCCGCTCATTAGCGACCAGATCGCTAGGCTGCGTGGCGCAAATTACTTCACGTGTCTTGATATGGCGAGTGGTTTCCACCAAATCCCTATCCACCCTGATTCAATAGAATACACTGCATTTGTGACCCCGGATGGTCAATATGAGTTCCTGACCATGCCGTTCGGACTCAAAAATGCGCCATCCGTTTTCCAACGGGCAGTCATGCGTGCCTTGGGTGACTTGGCCTATTCATACGAGATTGTTTACATGGATGATATCATGATCGTGTCACCCACAGTCGAATTAGGATTGGAAAGGTTAAAAATAGTACTAGACATTCTCACAGATGCTGGATTCATTTTTAATGTTAACAAATGTAGTTTCTTAAAAACAGTCGTTCAATATTTGGGATATGAGGTAAGAGCAGGGGAAATTCGACCAAACTCGCGAAAGATTGTTGCGTTTACATCGTTGCCACCGCCACAGACGGTTTTTGGTGTGCGACAGTTTATTGGTCTTGCATCCTATTTTCGCAAATTCGTACCCGGATTCTCTCAAGTCATAAAGCCGTTGTATTCCTAACATCAGGAAGGGAAAGTTTTGCGTGGACTACTGAGTTGGAAAGCATTCGCAAGAAAATTGTGACTATTCTTACAAACGAACCAGTTCTGGTAATATTCGACCCGCAATACCCTATAGAATTACACACCGACGCTAGCTCAATCGGATTTGGTGCCATGCTTTTACATCGAATTAACAATAAGCTTCACGTTGTAGAATATTTTAGTAAAACAACTTCGCCAGCCGAGTCTACGTACCACTCTTATGAGCTTGAAACTCTGGCAGTATTTGCATCCGTTAAACATTTCCGTCACTACTTGCTTGGCAGAGAATTTGTGGTTTATACAGATTGTAACTCGTTAAAGGCATCGCGAACCAAAATAGACTTAACTCCTAGAGTTCATCGCTGGTGGTCTTATTTACAATCTTTCAAGTTTGACATACAGTACCGAGAAGGAAAACGTATGGCACATGTCGACTTTTTATCTAGAAACCCAGTTACTCAGAAACAATTAATTTTGGAAAAAATTCCCGAGAAGCGAATAAACATAGCAGAAATCTCAAATAATTGGTTGTTTGCCGAACAGCAATTGGACCCGGATATTGCTGCCCTTGTCAGTAAACTGAATTCAAATGACCTACTAGATGAAGTAACTAAAACATATGATTTGAGAAAAGGGATGTTGTTTCGTAAAATCCAAAAAATGGTAAAACACGATGCTTGCCAGTTGTGCCCCGAAATTTCAGATGGTCAGTAGTTAACCAGGTACATAAGTCAATCATGCACCTTGGTTGGCAAAAAAACACTTGACAAAGTTTACCAATTTTACTGGTTTGAGAAAATGAACAAATATGTCCGTAAATTTGTTGACAATTGTATAACCTGCAGGACAGCAAAGTCACATTCCGGCAAAGTTCAAGCAGAATTACATCCTATACCGAAGGTTAGCATCCCTTGGCAAACTGTCCATATGGACATTACTGGCAAATTAAGTGGTAAAAGTGATTTAAAGGAATATATCATTGTTCAAATTGACAGCTTCACAAAATTCGTACACCTTTACCACACTCTCAAAATAGATACGGAGAGTGGTATCAGGGCAATAAAGTCCTCAACTTTCTTGTTTGGTGCACCAACACGCATTATAGCTGATCAGGGTAGATGTTTTTCTAGCGCGCAGTTTGCAGAATTTTGCTGTTCTAAAACCATAAAACTTCATTTAATCGCGACTGGGGCAAGTCGTGCTAATGGACAAGTTGAGCGCGTTATGAGCACGCTCAAGAACCTATTAACTGCAGTCGAATTAAGCCAAAGGCCCTGGCAAGATGCTCTCGGCGAGGTGCAGCTAGCTTTAAACTGCACAACAAATCGGGCAACTGAGGCCAGTCCCTTAGAAATGTTAATAGGGAAAGAAGGTCGACCTCTTGGATTAGTTCCTCCATTGGACACAGAATTGGAAGTAGACTTAGACTCCACACGGGCTCGAGCAAGTAGCAGCATGAAATCTTTAGCCTTTTACAACAAAAATCGATTTGATAAGTCCAAGGCCGCCGTTGTAAGACACAGTGTCGGTGACTATGTCCTTCTCAAGAACGAGGAGAGACACCACACAAAACTAGACCCAAAATTCAAGGGTCCATTTTTGGTAGTTAAAGTCCTAGACGGTGACAGATACATGTTAAAGTCGCTATCGAGTAAACGATTATATAAATACTGTCATGAGGACACAAGAAAACTTCCAGATGGAAATGTGCCCCACGAGCTGGACATTGATGATGAAGATCCAGGCCCGTCAAATGGTCTGATAGAAGCTGAGAGTGAGCCGTCCAAGTGAGACGAAGGTTATCCGTCCAAGTGAGACGAAGGTTATCGGTCCAAGTGAGACGATGATTGTTTCTTTTTGAATTAAATTTGGAATTTTAGTTAAAGAAAATGTAAAATCGACAATTTGGCAAAATATTATGTACTGAAAACAAGCATCATGTTTTATTTTTGTAACCTGCATAGGTGAAGTTATTGAATTGAATTGAAAGAAATATGTTTTCAAATGTTTTAATTAAGAATAAATGTAAAAAGTTTGTACGAAGAAATGTTGAACTGAATATTTTATCAGATGGTTATCCGTCTAAGAGAGACGATTGTTAATGGTTATCCGTTTAAGAGAAACGATGATTATTGGTTGGACATCCGTCTAAAAGAGACGATGAATTAAGTTTAAAATCTATTACAAATACATTTTTGAAGTTAATGTTTGGCATATTACACGAGGACGTGTCAAGGTCAGGATGGCCGTGTCGAAGCAAACTATGTTGCTGCATACTGTATGTCATTGTTCCTGCGTATTCCACGTACGCGCTGTGTGTGTATTGCTGTGTATGAGAATTCTGGTTATTACCAGAATTCCTAATTTCATCATACTAAGAAATATTGCATCAGCCGCTAATTGCGCTCTGATTGGTCCTTTGCATTTTGTCGCTTTAAGAAGTTCCGTTATAGCGCGACGACAGCGCTACAATGCTGTCGTCGAGTGTGGTTCGGTGCGGGGCAGAAAAACGAAAAGGCAGTTAGTTCAATTTTGGATCGTGAAGCCCGTGCATCGAAACTCGCTGCGCTATTAGTTAAAGCCATGGAAAATAATAACGACGCTCTGACACATATAAAATTTGGCAATCAAAAGACAGGGTCAAAATATAATTTTTGGCATGTTCATAGAGTTTGTGTTCAGGAATGTAACTGAAAAGTTTAGATGCTTAGATTCAAAAAATGAGAAAATCACTGGAATTTTTTTTTTTAAGTAACGCCCCTTTTGGGGCGTAACAATAATTTTTAGGGAATCGATATAGGAGGCCCCCAGTAACTTAGCATCCAATTTTAAAACTTTTAACATTAAAACTGTGGGAGATACAAGCTTATACTAGTATCCACGCCCCTGTGGGCGTAGATATATCCGCCATAACTTTTCGATTATGGAATCAAAAAAGTATTGGCACACTGCAAAAAATCAGCTTTCCCTGTGCTTTAACTTTTTTTCATAATTCGTTTAACGCATTTATTTATAACAAATTCAAACAAAAAAAACTAAATTTTAGCTTGGATTCGCTGTTAGGAACTTAAAAGTAAAAAAAGGCAAAAATTTTCATCAAATAAGTATTGGCACACCCTATTTTCTATCTTATGTTTTTGGAGCCATAACGGTAAATCACCGTTATTTTTCATGTTTGCTTTGCACTTATTCGCTCGCTTTTCAATATACATGTGGTTAGCGGCACTTCGTAACTCAATTTCATAAAAAAAAGAAGCAAAATGGGCACAGGCACAAAAATTTCCTTAGAATTGCGTAAATTAATTATAAAATTATATTTAGAACAAAAATCTTATCGCGAAATTGGCTCTATAGTCAACAGATCATGGTCTCGCGTAAGAAACATTATATTTCATTACACAACCACTGGAAAAGTAGCGCCAGAACGCAGATCAGGCCGGCCAAAACAATTTGACGATCGCAAGGAGCGGATTGTAGTGTCTATGGTGGCAAAAAATCCACACACCTCAGCTGGGAAGTTGTGCGAAAGCCTTCTAGAATCGTTCTAGAGCCAATTCACCCCACAAACTGTGAAAAATAAGATCTCACCACATAACATCAAAGGATTCCCTGAAAGAGGCCTTATCCGCTGAGTGGGGCAAAATCAGTACTTCTGAAACGGCAAAACTGGTTAGCAGTATGAAGAGACGTTTGCAGGCCGTTATTGAAGCTAAAGTGGACCCACAAAGTACTAGCGTCATCCAAACTCTATGGAGCGAGCAGTTTACGATGCTTGTGCCAATATTTGATGAAAATTTGTGCCTTTTTTACTTTTAAGTTCCTAACAGCGAATCCAAGCTAAAATTTAGTTTTTTTTGTTTGAATTTGTTATAAATAAATGCGTTAAACGAATTATGTTTTTCATTTTCCAAAAGATTCATTGAAAAAAAAGTTAAAGCACAGGGAAAGCTGATTTTTGCAGTGTGCCAATACTTTTTTGATTCACTGTATAATATGAGAAATTAATTGTCTAACTTTTTCGTAGACGAACGTTTTTGATGTATCTGCCAAATCACAATTCTCTAGTTCTTGAAACACGTGATTTTCAAATTTGAGAAATTTATCAAAAAATTGTAAAAAACACACAAAACTAAATGCAAAATAAAACAAGTAATAGTGCTCTAGTCGAGACCGCTCGACAAAGAGATCCCCTGAACCCTGCGAAGAACAGCGATTGCTAAGAGCCGCTAACATTCTCAGTTACTTTTATATGTACATATGTAGCAAGCAATACATACACACACACAGACGCACGCACAAGCACACAATCTGCTAACTGTGCATTATGACTCATCAACTTCGCTGCTGCTGCTGCAAGAGGCCGAAAATATGAGATATTAAATGTTTAATAACTTTTTTTCTAGACCAACGATTTTGATGGGCGTGATCATGACATTCATATGTGTGTATGTGCCAAAGCACAAGTCTCTAGTACTTGAAATACATGATTTAGCAATTTGAGGCGATGGGGCAATTTAAGGGCGTGGCATCCAAAATCTAACAAACTTACAAAAAAGTTGGGGACTCTAGCTATTAAGACGTGGGAGATATAATTTGATAACTAACGTTCGATAACGTTTTTAATCGATAACATTACAATTAAAATAGTTATCGACTTTTTTAACAAACTCGATCTTTTCGTGCTATTCACGAACCTACATAAAAAATTTCAAGTCTCTAGCTCTTATAGGTTCTGAGAACGACGCGTTCATACATACGGACAGACAGACGGACGGACGGACGGACGGACGGACGGACGGACGGACGGACAGACGGGCATGGCTATATCAACTCGGCTTGTCACCCTGATCAATAATATATATACTTTATGGGGTCTACCACTCCTTCTCTCTACTCCTCCTCCTCTAAAATTAATCATTAATAAAATTAAATGATCATTAATAAACAAGTAAGAGTGCTCTAGTCGAGACTACTCGACTAAGAGATCCCCTGAACCCTGCGAAGAACTGCGATTCCTAAGATCCGCTAACATTCTCAGTTACTTTTATATGTACATATTTAGCAAGCAATACATACACTTACAAACAGCCGCACGCACAAGCACACAATCTACTAACTGTGTATTATGACTCATCAGTTTCGCTGCTGCTGCAAGAGGCCGAAAATATGAGATATTAAATGTTTAATAACTTTTTTCTAGACCATCAAATTTGTAGGGCGTGATTATGACATTCATATGTGTGTGCACAATTCTCTAGTACTTGAAATACGTGATATAGCAATTTGAGGCGAAGGGGGCGTGGCATCCAAAATTTAACAAAAACCGAAATTGCTTAAGGCTCAAATAACAATTAATGCAAAATTTGAAGGAACTATAAAGATGAATTAAATAGAATTTTATAACTAAATGAAGATATCTGTTTTTAATCGATAACATTAAAACGATGATAGTTATCGAATATTTGAAACAAACTCGATCGAATCGTGACATACACGAACTTCGAAAAAAATTTGAAATCTCTAGCTCTTACATCTTCTGAGATCGACGCGTTCAAACATACGGACAGACGGACAGACAGACAGACGGACAGGGCTAAATCGACTCGGCTTCTCTCCTGATCAAGAATATATATACTTTATGGGGTCTGCCACGCCTCCTTCTGCCTGTTATATACATTTTCACAAAACCATTATACCCTGATTTCCCATTTTCAAAGGGTTCAGGGTATAAAAAAATCGATCCTATAGGCTCTGGATCGATTACCTTGAAGAACATACGGAGAGAGAAACTAAATTATTAAAAAACAAGTAAGAAAACTCTAGTCGGGGGTCCCGACTAGGAGATACCCTAAACCCCGCTCTATCTGCGTTTTTAAAAATACTGCATAATTAGCATTTTGTATAAACGCACAGAAAACTAAATTCAATTCATTTTCAATTGTTTTGCTAATAGCGCCATCTGTGGTTCGATAGAATAGTGTCATCCCTGTTTCGATTTATTGAACAGCTGATAATTAGCAAATTATAGCGCCATCTATTGGAAATACGTACACTAAAACTTGCGGGTTTGAGAATATGCTAGATGCACGCAGCTAATGTGTATGTGTGTATGTGTGCACATGTATAGGAAAACAATTTGTTGTGGGCTGCTGGTCACGTGTTTGGCCGATTGGCCAAATGTTTTGTTTAATAACTTCTGCTCGAATTAATGGATTTGAATGAAATTTTCAGCTTATGTTCATCATATTTTATTACATTTTTTCCAATTTTTAAAAATCCAAACCCATTCATTTACTGGCTTTGAGTGCAACTAACCTCAATTTAAATATTTGGGAAATTTGGAGCCGGTATCCAAAATTTAACAAAAATCAAAATTAGATAAAATAAATATAAAACTTACAAAAAAATTGGAAACTCTAGCTATAAAGACGTAAGAGATATAATTTTATAACGAACATTCGATAATGTTTTTAATCGATAACATTAAAACGATGATAGTTATCGAATATTTGAAACAAACTCGATCGAATCGTGATATACACGAACTTCCAAAAAAATTTCAAGTCTCTAGCTCTTATAGGTTCTGAGAACGACGCGTTCATACATACGGACAGACAGACGGACAGGGCTAAATCGACTCGGCTTGTCTGCCTGATCAAGAATATATATACTTTATGGGGTCTGCCACGCCTCCTTCTGCCTGTTACATACATTTCAACAAAAACATAATACCCTGAATTCCCATTTTCAATGGGTTCAGGGTATAATTATCATCGGTTACATTTAAATTAACACATCCAGTACAATAGCATGTAAGGGTTGTTTGGTACAATTAGCTAATAACAAAATTTAGAATAAAGAAAAATTACTCACCTCAAATACTGAATCAGAAAAGGGTGGAGTATCCTGAGCCTGTGACATAACCAATTTCTTGCATTCTAGACGGCCATTAATATTATCCGTTTCATATTCAACTATTGTATGGATTGGTATTGACCTATTTCCTACCCACCATAAAAAAAAAAACAAAAGTATTAATTAACAAATTTAATTAAATTAAGCAACATCAACATCATTCATTAAACCAAAAAAAAGGGGTTATCAACCCTACGACCATTGAAAATGGAACTTCAGAGCAGCAATAATATTTATACTATTTCACGTAGTGATATAGTATATTGGTTTTGTGCAATGTCCGTCATGCTGTCCGTCCGTCCGTCAGTATGTCCACGCTATTGCAGGTCGAGACTTGAAATTTGAAATATATACTCGTGTATATAGCGGATATAACTACGCCCATTGGGGGCGTGGCAAATCGGGGCAAACTGTATCTTCTACAGTTTTAAAGCTAGAACGCCCAAATTTGGCAAGTGGGTTACTGTTACGATTCTATAAAAATTTTATGGCCACGTCTACTAGGGGCGTGGCAAATCGGATCTTAATATATAATGATTTTACTAGTTTCGTTATATTTTGAGCACTATTGATGCTAGAGACTTGAGACTTGGTATATATACTCGGGTTAACATCCCACAATCGAAAATCTATGCCGGATATATCTACGCCCTCAAGGGGCGTGGAAACTAATATCAGCTTATATCTCTCACAGAGTGCTAGAAGCTTCAAAATTTAATGTTAAGTTACTGGGGGCCTCCCCTACTGATTCCCCAAAACCCTGTAATTTTCGCATTTTTCGAATGTAAGCATCCAAACTTTACAGTTATATTCCTGAACGCCCGCTCTATGCACATGCCATTATTTGTCTACGGCCACTGGGGCGTGGCAAATCAAAACTGAAACATCTGCAGCTTCTGAGCCAATTACGCGCCACATAGTGACTTTGTGACCTTTGACTTCGTTTTTGATTTGTCAAATTATATATATACAGCGCTTATCACACTGATAAGACACATCAAAATTTTGAGTTTTTTTGCTTGTAAAAAATTTGTTACTCAAAATTTAAGAAAAACAAGTATAAGGAATGAAAGAGCAATGCATAGACAGCGATGAAGAACCATTGTTTGCTATTTTCAGCTATGCGTTGAAATGCACCGTTACTTTTTCCTCAAAGTGCAAGCTTTTTGAGTGATTGCAAGCGTATCAAAATTGGATCGTGTTATTTCTTGATAAATTGTATCGTAAGAAAAAAGTCCCCACACCATGACTGATCCGCCGCCGAAGTTCCGCTTTGAAAAATATAGAGGATCTTTTCTCAAATCACGCCAGTAATGACGATATCCATCTGGTCCGTCCAAATTAAATTTTTCTCATCAGAAAAAATACCTTTTATTGAAACTGTCTGGCCACCTCCAATGAAAAGTTTTAATCTGCAGCTAATTTGAGCGGCGAAAGTGGGGATTTAACGTTAAATTTAAAAAAATATAATGTGATAGATGCCCCTGTGTGCTGCAGGGACGTGAAATAGTATTTCGCTGTCGGTTGCGTCCGACAGCAACGTTCTTACTTGTTTTTTTTTTTTTTACAATTTCCGTCCGTAAATCCATATGAGCGTAAGGCATTTTAATGCTACAGCAGAAATTTGAGACATGACAAAATGGGAAAGCCTGTATTTTCTACAGTTTTGCAGCAAATTTTGAAAGGGTCGGAAAATGTTTCGTATGAAAAAAAATTCCCTTAAAGGTACTGGCTAAACAAAGTTTCATTATTACAGTATGCCAAAACACCAATTTTAGGAAGCGGGTGACATATTTAATTTTTGGTGATAAGAAAAAAATTAATTTAGATGATTATGATGGCTACCAGCATTATTATCGCAATGTGCGAACTCAAAAAAATGTGTATGTGCCCAGAAACTTTCTCAATGCCATCGCGAATAATGAAAGTGTTAAATTATTAGTGCTATATTTAAAAATAATTCATGTTTTTGAACAATTTCTACATTTATATATACATATATATATATATATATATATATATATATATATATATATATATATATATATATATATATATATATATATATATATATATATATAGTAACATTCCCATTTACGCACCCACATTAAACTTTATCATTCCCACATTATAATATAAACAATTTCACAGTCCCCAAGCATAGTATAAACAATCTCATAGTCCCAACGTCAACTCCAGCTTGCATAATATAAACAAAAGTTAGAATCGATGTTCCCACCATTGGGGTTGAAAATGCTAACGTAGCACAAACCAAGGCACACAGCTCCTAAATTTTACCCTCTTTAAGAGAGCGATCATTTTGTTTATAAAAGAGTAAATTTCAAAGAGCCAAAAGCTCAATAGATCAAAGTCCAATCAGTAAAAAGCTTGAAGCCAAGGTTTGCTAAACGTATGAAGCAAGTAGAAGAGTTAGTCTTAAGATTCAATTCGAATATACATGTACTCCGTAGGATAAGTCTTTATTAAAAATAAATAATATTTTTTTTAAAAGCAACCTCCGTTAAACAAATCTAATTGGCGCAGCCGGTAGGATGATAGAAAAGTCCTAGTGAAATAAATCCGTTCTTCATAATCCTTTAAACAGAGTCCTTGTACAACCAAGTTACTCTGGGATTATACTCGCGCTTTTAGCAAAAGAATTGTGATTAGTGTTCTCAAATTTTTCTAAAATCATCCGCCAAAGAACTCGCGTGTGAAAGTGCAACCAGCAACTGGACCCGCTACTAAAAGTCATCATACTGACAACAACAGTGAAAGTTAAGTTCGCTTAAGACACTAAAAACTGTCTGTGAACTCACATACTCTGTGAATAAAAACAAAATTCGAAAAATCACAGTGTTCTAAAATTACACATAGTGAACAATAACGAATAAATTAATTGCGCAATAAATAAATTTTATAAATCACGCCCAATTCTAAAATTATACACAGTGAATAAAAACAATTTGTGAGCAATTAATAAACAAACAACCAACATGGCGACACAACCAAATCAAATCCTGTCAGAGCTACATCTAAAACAAGCTCTTGGACAGATAAACCAACTACCTTCATTCGAAGGCAAGACAGAAGAACTCACCTGCTTCTTTAGAAGAGTGGACTTCATCATGAAATTATACCCAACCCAAGATGTAAGACAACACAGCGTGCTATTCGGTGGAATAGAAGCTCAACTTTGTGGATCAGCTCAACGAGTGGCCCAATTATGTGGAGCAACAACCTGGAAGCAACTGAAGAGTGCCTTGATAGACGAATTCAAAACCCAAACACCCTATGAAGAACTTCTGAGAAGTCTCTATAATACACAGTATAACGGGAGTATTCGTAAGTTTGTTGAAGACTTAGAATATAAATCATTCATTATTTCAAATAAGTTGATGCTAGAAAATAATTAGCAAAATACTATAATATACACTAACGCAATGAATAACACAGTGAAAGATGTTATTAATAGAAAACTACCAGACAGAATTTTTATGACATTAGCAAGATATGACATTACAACAGTTACAAAATTAAAACAAGTAGCTCAAAGAGAAGGAATGTACGAAAATATTAAATTTGATAACCCAAAGTCTCAGAATAACTCTAAAACCAACCAAGACAGTCGTAATAAGGGAAACAACCAAACATATTACCCCACGTCTTCGAATACAACGTATTCAAATCCAAAACCAAGTTATAACACTGATCAAACACTTCATCAAGAATTTAAACAAAATCTGAATAAAGCACAAGCAAATAATCCAATAAATTTTCAAAAACAAACTCAATCTCAGGGACAAAACCAATCGTATAAAAGACAACGAGAAAGCAGTAGTGGCCACATGAAAATGGACACATCTGAAAATTTTCATCAAGAAGCCTCGGATCAAGAAAACTAAATCCTTTCATTATTATAAAATTTAATAACCAACAATTAAAATGTGTAATAGACACAGGGTCATCCATAAATTTAAATAAAAAGAAATTATTTAAATTTTCCGACCAAACCATGCCAGCTCAATGTGCAAACAATTAATGGTATTGTACAGTTAAATAAATGTATTCCGTTCGCATCAAGCAAACTTTGTCCGAGTAAGCAAATATTTTATTTACATCATTTTTCTGACAATTATGATATGCTATTAGGCAGAGAATATTTAGAATCATGTGAATCAAAAATTGATTATAAAGAGAAACAGTCATCTTAAATAATTTTCCATTTAAAATGAGGTATAGTAATGATGATCTTATCGAAGAAACAACTAAAGTAGATGGCCATGATCCATCTGAAACAAACGAAATACCCTTTAATTTTTTAATGAATAACGAATTAACTGAAACAAACGAATTTAGATTAGAACATCTGAATAAAGAGGAAAAAGCTAAACTTACTAAAATTCTCTTCGAGTTTAGTGACATTCAGTACAAAGAAAGTGAAAATTTGACATTTACTAGTACAATTAAGCATGTCATAAAAACTAAACATGAAGATGCAATATGTAAGCGTCCTTATAAATATCCTCAAGCATACGATGAAGAAGTTGAAAAACAAATAAGGGAAATGATAGAACAGGGAATAATCCGAAAATCAAATTCACCCTATTGCTCACCAATTTGGATTGTGCCAAAGAAGAGTGATGCATCCGGTAAACAAAAATTCCGAATAGTCATTGATTATAGAAACCTAAATGAAATAACAATTGATGATAAATACCCTATTCCAGTCATGGATGATATATTAGATAAACTAGGTAAATGTCAATATTTCACTACCATTGATTTAGCGAAAGGTTTTCATCAAATTCAAATGGAAGCACAAAGTATTCCGAAAACCGCGTTTTCGACCAAAAATGGACATTACGAATATACTCGAATGCCTTTTGGACTGAAAAATGCTCCAGCAACTTTTCAACGTTGTATGAATAATTTATTAGAAGATTTAATCTATAAAGATTGCCTAGTATACATGGATGATATAATTATATATTCCACTTCATTGGAAGAGCATATATTATAATTAAAAAGGTATTTAATAAACTCAGGCAAGCAAACTTGAAACTACAACTAGACAAATGTGAATTCATGAAGAAAGAAACTGAATTCTTGGGTCATGTCATAACTACCGAAGGTATCAAACCAAACCCAAACAAAGTTCAAGCAATTATCAATTTTCCAATACCAAAAACAACATAAGAATTAAAATCATTTTTAGGTTTGTGTGGATTTTATAGAAAGTTCATACCAAACTTTGCCAACATTGTCAAACCAATGACAATAAAGTTAAAGAAAGGAGCTATAATAAAAATCGACGATGAAAAATACATCTCAGCTTTCGAGAAACTAAAAATTCTCATTACATCAGATCCCATACTGATATATCCCAACTTTAATAAGCAATTTTCACTCACTACAGATGCTAGTAATATAGCTATAGGAGCTGTTCTTTCTCAAGAACACAAACCAATCTGCTACGCAAGCAGAACTCTTAATGAACATGAGATTAATTACTCCGCAATCGAGAAAGAATTATTAGCCATTGTCTGGGCTACAAAATACTTCCGATCATATTTATTTGGTCGACAATTCGAGATCTTAGTGATCATAAGCCACTCGTGTGGCTCGACAACATAAAAGAACCAAACATGAAACTTCAAAGGTGGAAAATCAAATTAAATGAGTTTGATTACAAAATAAAATATGTTCCAGGAAAAGAAAATTATGTGGCAGATGCTTTTTCAAGAGTTAAATTAGAGGAAAATTTATTAGGAGAAACTAATGATAATACAGCAGCAACCATACACAGTGCTGAAGAAGACAACCAATATTACATTTCGGTTACCGAAAGACCAATAAATTACTATAAATATCAAATTGAATTTATACGAAGCATCTCAAAAAATATTAGTGTAAAGCACTATTTCTATAAAATACAAATCACGATAAATTATATTGAAATGACAAACGAATACGCAAAAGAAATATTTAAAGAATACCTATGTTCAAAGAAAAGTGTTATCTACTTTAATAATGAATCCGATTACTCAATTTTCCAAAAAGCTTTTGTCGAAATAATTAGTCCAAACAACATTACTGAAGTAATGAGATCTACAAAGAAACTGATAGACCTTCAATCCTATTCCGAGTTCAAAGAGTTAATTATTAAAACACATCAAAAATTATTACATCCAGGTATAGAGAAATTAACTCTACTATTCAAAGAAAAATATTACTACCCAGATTAGCAAAACTTAATTCAAAATATTATAAACGAATGTAAAGTCTGCAATATAGCTAAAACAGAACATAGAGATACAAAGTTAGCATTCGAATTAACTCCAGAAATCCAAAATCCTAGAGAAAAATATGTTATTGATTTTTACATACATAGTAGACAACAAACAATTTCTATCTTGTATAGACATATACTCAAAATATGCAACTTTAATTGAAGTCAACAGTCGAGATTGGTTAGAAGCTAAAAGAGGTCTTCTAAAAGTATTCAATGACATGGGAAAGCCATTCGAAATTAAAGCAGATAAAGATTCAGCCTTTATGTGTTCCGCATTACAAATTTGGTTAAAATCCGAAGATGTTAATATCACTATTACCACCAGCAGAAACGGAATCTCTGACATAGAAAGATTTCATAAAACAGTTAATGAAAAACTTAAAATTATTAACAGTGAAACAGACCCTGAAAATAAATTAACTAGATTTGAAATAATACTTTACACATATAATCACAAAACAAAACACAGCACAACTGGTAGAACTCCAGCAGATATCTTTTTATATGCAGGATCGCCAGATTATAATACACAACTAAACAAAGCAAATAAAATAGGAAAATTTAACGAAAATAGAAAAGAACTTGAAGTAGACACTAGATATAGACACTCACCGTTGGTGAGAACCAAATCATCTAACCCTTTTAAAGAAACAGGAAATTTAAAACAAATTGACGAAAAACATTTTGAAGAGGTTAATATAGGTAGAAAAATAACACATTATAAATCAAAATATAAAAAGAACAAGTAAGAAAACTCTAGTCGAGACCGCTCGACTAGGGTATACCCTGAACCCTGCGAAGAACCGCAATTCCAAGCAAACTCCATTTCTTTAATATACATAAGTATATATATGTTCATTACACGCAACACATACACACACACATACACAGGCGCAAGCACACACGCGCTTCGGTGCGTCAGCTGTTCTTTGGCTGCTTTGCATGGCAATGTTATGGGAAATTAAATGTTTAATAACTTTTTTCTAGACCAACGATTTTGATCAAACTTGTTGGGCGTGATCATGTCATCCATATGTATGTATGTGCCAAAGCACAAGTCTCTAGTATTTGATATACGGGAGTTACAAATTTGACGCGATGGGGCGTGGCACCCAAAATTTAACAAAAACCGAAATTGCGTGAGGCTCAAATAACACTAAATGCAAAATTTGAAGACTCTAGCTAGAAAGATGAATTAGATAGAATTTTATAGCTGAATTTAGATTTTCGTTTTTAATCGACAACAATAAAACGATAACAGTTATCGAATTTCTGAAACAAACTCGATCTTTTCGTGCTATACAGGAACCTACATAAAAATTTCAAGTCTCTAGCTCTTGTAGGTTCTGAGAACGACGCGTTCATACATACGGACAGACGGACATGGCCATATCAACTCGGCTTATCATCCTGATCAAGAATATATATACTTTATGGGGTCTGCCACGCCTCCTTCTGCCTGTTACATACATTTCAACAAAAACATTATACCCTGATTTCCCATTTTCAATGGGTTCAGGGTATAAAAAGATAACTAACGAAAGTAAATATGATAATTCCAGATCAAACAACACATAAACGCAGAAAAAATAATAAACATTAAAACATCAACTTGGTTAAAAACCACTACCAACGAAATTCTGATAATTTCTCATATTCCTAGTGAAGTAAAAAGTACAGCACTTTTCGAAATAGTCCCTTACCCCGACGAAGATAGAAACATTCTGACAGAAACAACTCATGACAAATACTTTTACTAAATAATAAATCTTTCTTTGCAAACACAAAAACTTAATAATGAATAAATGTCTGATAGGAATATTAAATCAAGAGCAAACAGAATGTAGATATTCAAAAATCCATAAAAATTATGAAGTAAAATATGTCGAATAAAATATAATGTTAACATGGAACTTACCAAAAACTGTCCTAAATCAAAATTGATTAAATAAAGAAATATTAATCGAAGGAAATAATATCATTAAAGCAGTAAATTGTTCAATACAACTTGAAATTTTAATCACTAATACTATACTAGATTATACTCAAACCATTTATATAAATAACAACATAACCAAACTGGAACAAATATCTTATATACAAACTAAACAGATTATACAGGAATATACACACATGTATAATACACTTCAAATCATAATATTAACTATTTTAGCAATTATTGTAATAATTATAATACTTTATCTAATTTACAAGTACAAAATGTTACCACAAAATGTAATCTTGAAATTTAAGAAACAAAGAAAGTCAACCCCAAAGAAAGACGAAGAATTAAAACCTCAAACAATTGTAAATGAAATTGCAGATATTATAATTGAAACAGACCCAACTATATACCCCAATTTATCCGCCTGAGGACAGGCTAATTTCTTGAGGATGGGAAGTAACATATCCATTTACGCACCCACATTAAACTTTATCATTCCCACATTATAATATAAACAATTTCACAGTCCCCAAGCATAGTATAAACAATCTCACAGTCCCAAATTAATATTGTAAACAATTCCTATCAATGGTGACAACATCAACTCCAGCTTGCATAATATAAACAAAATTTAGAATCGATGTTCCCACCATTGGGGTTGAAAATGCTAACGTAGCACAAACCAAGGCACACAGCTCCCTAAATTTTACCCTCTTTAAGAGAGCGATCATTTTGTTTATAAAAGAGTAAATTTCAAAGAGCCAAAAGCTCAATAGATCAAAGTCCAATCAGTAAAAAGCTTGAAGCCAAGGTTTGCTAAACTCCGTTAAACGAATCTAATTATATATATATATATATATATATATATATATATATATATATATATATATATATATATATATATATATATATCATTTTTATATATTTTATATCATGCTTAACGCTGGCGGCAATAAAATAAAAAAAAACTCGTAGTGTAACAGCATTGTCTGCTTACTTTTTTTAGATTTTTCACACTCTTTCGGACGCCTGCGCCGTGTATGAATAGTGTCGCGCCTCATTGAATGCGGTCTGTTGACGCCATGGAGTTTAAAATACAATCCACAAGCGTTACAAACCATTTCTCCTCTCACACTTCGCCTCCAAATTGTGGTTGTTAATGTACCACAATTAGAACAAGACATATCCTTTTGAGAAGTAGATAAAGATGTTGTACATTTTTGGTTCTAAAAATATTGGAATTTATGCAATAAATTGATTTTATAACCGATATTTTTATTAATATACCTTTTGTCTTGAAGTCCGTCTGAATTGGATGGGCTTTCTGAATGGAGGTAAGTGTCGGAAACCTTAATCTCCGGGGACTCCATACAATCTGATTTAGTGGGAAAACTTTGCTTTCTTCTACATAATTTAACAACATTCGATTGGGAGTCAGGCATTTCCTGTTAATCAAAATATAATAATATTTTGTTTTCGATTTGCAATTTTATTACCTTTAACAGTGGTAAAGGTTCTTCAGGTACTTTCGTCAATGCTATAGTTGAGGGCACAGGAAATACAAAAGTTTGTGACATCATATTCCGTAGCAGTTGTGCCGCGCGACTTTCATCTTTATTTTTAGCTAAAAATTAAATACCAATATTAATTATTAATCAATTGAGAAATCCAAAATATTTAGATTTTGACAGCAATTTCATTTTGTATACCCTGAAACCGTTGAAAATGGGAAATCAGGATATATTCGTTTTGATAAAATGTATGTAATGCGTTTAAAATCCCATAAAGTATATATACGTCCGTACGTATAAATAAGAGCTAGAGACCTAAAATTTATTTTTGTAGTTTCGTGTAAAGCACGCATAGATCGAATTTAGATATTTAATTTTAGTTTTTCATTTTATTTTATCTTTCTAGATAGAGTCTTAAAATTTTGCCTTTATTATAAAACATTGAATTTCCCGTAACTATAGGGCGCTACCGCACCCAGTTCTAAAGCATTTTAAGTTGTGAATTTTCTGATTCGCAACGCCACTAATTGTCCCCAAATTTTGTATTTAGTATTATGTGTATTTTATGCAATTTTGATTTTTATACTTTTCACGAATTGAAACGTCTGTCCGCAAACCATTTCCACGCTATTGCAGCTAGAGACTTCAAATTTGGAATATATACTCGTGTATACTCTCGTCAGATAAAGGGTCAAGATTTTCTCGATATGCCCACTAGGGGCGTGGCAAATCGGAAAATTAATATTCCTGTATCTCAGGAACATTACTTCTGGAAAGGGTGGAGAGTTGAGATTTGGAATGAACACTCTCGTCGACTTCCCAAGATCAAAAAGCTATGGCGGATATATCTAATATAAGCATATATCTCCCATAGTTTTAAAATTGGATGCTAAGTTACTGGGGGCCTCCTCTATCAATTCCCCAAAAATTATTATTACACCCCAAAAGGGGCGTGACAAAAAAAATACCCTGTAACTTTCTCAGTTTTTGAATGTAAGCATCATTATAGTAATATTCCTGAACACCCACTCTATGAACATGCTAAATTATATGTCTACGACCACTGGGGAAGTGGCAAACACAAAATACCTAAATAAAAAAATTAACAAAAATATCGACATTGCTGTGCCGGGGTTCGAGCCCACACCTCTACGCTTGCCAACGGGCTTCTCTAATTTTTCGAGATGCCACTCTCTCATTTTGGTGCTATCTCTCTCAATTTTGGTGGTGCGTGTTTTTGCTAAGGTAAGATTCTAAACTTCGATCCAAATTAAAACTGCCTGGCCACCTCTTATGAAAATTTTAATCGGCAGCTAATTTGAGCGGCAACAGTGAGGATTTAAGATAAATTTTTAAATATAATGTGATAGATGGGGTGGTGGGACGTGAAAAAGTATTTCGGAGTCGGTTGCGTCCGACTGCAAGGTTCTTACTTGTTTTATATTGATCAATCAATTTTACATCAAATTTATAAGTTTCAGGTGCTTTATAGTTTTTATTCATTTAGAAACGTTTTATTTTTTGTTAAATAGGTCAACATAACCGACTTTTCAGTAATTTGGCCGTCTAAAAGGAAAAAATTTTAAAATAAACTATTACCAACTTTTAGCAACAAAAATGATTTTTGTTATATCATTTAAGCTATTTGCTACTAACATAAATTATAATACATTCAAATTCAATTTGAATTTAAAAATTAAGTTTATTATATTTGGTTGTACCTCCTTTGGCCTTGATGACGCATGTGACTCTATTGGACATGGAATCGTACAAAGCCTCCAGATATTCCAATGTTATGTCCTCAAACCATAGTTTTTCTTTTATTATCATCAATTCAAGCACTGTTTTTGGCTTTTTCTTTTCTATTTTTGCACTCATAAGGGACCACACATTTTCAATGGGATTCAGATCAGGACTGTTGCCAATCCATGGACTCTATACCTAATTATTCCTTCAAAATTGATAGCAGTGGTTTGTGAAAAGTTAAAATTGATGAATATTTTATTCATCAGCACGACTAAATATTTAAAAATCACTAACAGAACGAGCCCGATGACAAGGTGCAGAAACGTTCTGGAATGTGGGATCCCTTTCTCTCTCTGTTACTGACTGGGCACAAGTCCACTGAGAATAATTTCTTTGTACTTTTTTGCATTAACCATCCTTTGAAGCATAATTAGCGATTCTGTGTTGTATTTTGAAATGAATCCCCATATCATTGCATAAGGCGAATGCTTTACAGTGGAAACGCAGCAGTTTTCGTGCTATACAGGAACCTACATAAAAAAATTCAAGTCTCTAGCTCTTGTAGGTTCTGAGAACGACGCGTTCATACATACGGACAGACGGACGGACATGGCTATATCAACTCGGCTTGTCATCCTGATCAAGAATATATATACTTTATGGGGTCTGCCACGCCTCCTTCTGCCTGTTACATACATTTCAACAAAAACATTATACCCTGATTTCCCATTTTCAATGGGCTCAGGGTATAAAAAAAAATTGTAAAATGTTAAGTTAACTTTTGTTAAATATTTAGTTTATAGGGAAGAAGAACAAAATTATTTCAGTAATGAGTACTGCCTCCTTTGTTTGATATAATCTCATAGAGCCGGTCCTTCATGGAGTGAAATAGGGAATCTATGAAACTTAGTAAAATTTAGCTCCAGGCTAGTTTTATTGCTGCAGTTAGTGTTTCGTTGTCTTCATATTGTTTTCCTCCTTCATATACTTTCCTAGAAAGCCATCCCCAGACATTTTCAATAATGTTGAGATCTGGAGAATACGGATCATCATCTGAGCATTTTCACTCGCTATAAACGACTTTACAGCTCGAGCATTATGGATTGGTGCATTATCCTCTTGGAAAATCCATGGAAACGGTCCGCAGAGATCTTTAACCTTAGGAAATGCGGACTGCAACAAAGTTTTGAAGCGCTCACCGGTCATCTTTTGATCTATAATAAATAGTTCAATTGGGCCATAAAACGTGATGGCACCCCATACCATAACTCCACCTTCACGGCTGTGATGGCGACTTAAATACAGATTATCTTTTCGCAAATCATGGTAATCGTAATGAAAACCATCTGGACCATCTAAATTAAAACGTTTTTCGTCAGTAAAAACAACTGAACGCCAGTCATTCAGTCGAGTGTCAGATTGAACAGTCCACGCCATGTGTTCTCTGGCATATTGAAGCCGTTTTTCTTTACGTATAGCATTCAGAGCTGTTTTTTCTTCATTTTAAGACGCTTCAGATGTTGTGCATTTCTTATTGTACGCTGAACAGTTGACAGACTTGCGTTTACACCGGCTAATTCCTTAATCTTCCCTACTGACTTTGGCGAATTTGAAGCAAAACGAACAATTTTTCGTTTATCCCGTGGAGTGAGCGCTGGTTTTTGCCCTTTAAAATGTGTTCCATAAGCCACCGGATCTCTTAAATATGTGTAGATAGTTCTGGAACTGCGTTTTATTTGTTTGGCAATATTTCGACTTGATAATCCCTGTGAGTGTAAGAAGTCCACTTTTGCCGTTCCAATAAGCTCAATATGGTAGCTTTCCCCATTTTTTTTTTTATTAATATATCTTGAAAATCGTTTATTTTTTAATTTTTAGCTTTTATTTGAGCAAAATAGCTGCACTTTTTAACACAAAACTTGAAAAATTGATGTGCATCTTATTCATCGACCAGCTGATAAGCCATATGATTGCATCGAAGTTTCTAGAGTCTTCGAATGCAACGTTATCTTTTCGCAAATCAACCAACTATATTATTTTATTATTATTATTTGGGGCAAGTAATACTTGCCTAATAATAAATATAACCTATGACCAGCAGTATATATATATATATATATATATATATATATATATATATATATATATATATATATATATATATATACAGACTTTCTGAAACAAACTCGATATGCGCGCCCTATACAGAGACCTACAAAAAATAGTTTGAAGTCTCTAGCTCTTGTAGGTTCTGAGATTGACGCGTTCATACATACCAACAGACAGATAGGCAGACAGACTGGGCTAAATCGACCCGCTATCTCGCCCTGATCATATATATATATATAGTTACATATCCGTTCACACACACACATATCATTCTATTCTCCCTTATGTATGCGCTGCAAAGCATGCTACGAAATTTCGTTAATGGTTGAAGTTGTACACGTTATAATTCTCAAACAATTGTGGATGAGAGCATATGGTATGCTCGCTGTGATGCATTGTCTAATTGCTTTCTGACTTCTCGTCAGTAGTCACAAGCCCTGGTTTCTTTGAAGAATTCTAAGGAGTAAAAAATATGAATATGTATGTATATTACAAGCAACACACAAATAGCCGCACGCACGCACTAGTGCAATTCGCAGCTTAAACTGCACTTCGGCTGCTAAATGCTATGCCAATGTTATGGGAAATTAATTGTTTAATATTTTTTTGTATATCACACTTTCAGAGCGTGATTGTTGTGTTTGAAATACGTGTTTTGAAAATTTGAGGCGAAGGGGACATCTAGACATCGAGACTGCTCGACTAGGAGTTCCCTGAACCCTGCAAAGAATCGCTGTTCCTAAGAATCACAAACATTCTCCGTTACGTTTATATGTATGTAGCGAGCAACACATACACACACACAGTAGCACGCACAAGCACACAATCTGCTAACTGTGCATTATGATTCATCAGCTTCGCTGCTGCTGCAAGATGCCGATAATATGGGATATTAAATGTTTAATAACTTTTTTTAGACCAACGATGTTGATCAAATTTGTTGGGCGTGATCATGACATTCATATGTGTGTATATGCCACAGCACAAGTCTCTAGTACTTGAGATACGTGATTTAGCAATTTGAGGCGAAGGGGAGTGGCATCCAAAATTTAACAAAAACCAAATTTGCGTAAGGCTCACATAACACTAAATGCAAAATTTGAAGACTCTAGCTATAAAGATGAATTGATAGAATTTTATAACTAAATGAAGATATCGGGTTTTAATCGATACCAATAAAACGATTATAGTTATCGATTATTTGAAACAAACTCGATCCAATCGCGCTATACACGAATCTCCGAAAAAGAATTTGATGTCTCTAGCTCCTATATGTTCTGAGATCGACGCGTCCAAACATACGGACAGACAGACAAACGGACAGGGCTAAATCGATTCGGCATCTCTCCCTGATCAATAATATATATACGTTATGGAGTCTGCCACGCCTCCTTCTGCCTGTTGCATATTTTAACAAAACCATTATACCCTGATTACCAATGTTTATATTTTATAAAAAAATCAGAATCAGTAATTATAATTAATCCCAACTTACCTGCCGAGCGAGCTAATGCTTGCCAAAGTTGAGTGGTAGCAGCATCTGTAGCATGATCCGAACTTACACTCTCGGGAGTCTTTCTATCATACATAGTAGATGCTATATCCATTTCTAATTTATTGGAATCAGAACTGTCCTCTGACACTGATAGACAAGAAGCAATACTTTCTGATTGAATATTTTTTTAATTAATTGGTAATTTGACGGACCAACTTCATTAAGAGTAATACTATACTTCTTTAAATCCTCATCGGGGTTTAATGGACTCATATTAGTGTCAAGTATATGAGAATGGGAAAAGTTACTTGTTGTTGGAACTAAATTCAATAGACCGTCATATTCAGTTTTGGTTTTTTACAGATAAGTCTATTTCAACACCATCTTGTACATCATTATTAATAGATGGACGTTTTGATTTTATCACAGAACTTTTAATACTTGTATCTACAACTGCAGATAGACAAGGAGATTGAGGATTCGAGCAAGGAGGTGATATGACAATTTTTTTACTTATGGTCATCAGCACTGCCGCAGTCTCTAATTGCTGCTGCAAATTCTTGTATTGTTCAACGTCTGCAACTTTTTTATGTAATTCCACATTTTTATCGACTTCAAAAATATTATCCGCTTCTTTAGGATTAAGTGTCACAGCATTAACTATCGACTCAGATTCACTTTTGTCAACAGACTGTTGAGAATTTTCGAACATGTTTGAATGTATTATATGCGTACGAGTGTCTTTAATTTTGTATTCATTTAGGTGACCCTTTTCCTTACTAGACCTTAATCTCTCGTCATGAATGGCTTGCCGTTGGCTGTATCTTGATTTTGATGATTTGCTCAGCTCAGTCAGTGCCTTAGCAGCTATTGCTTCCGATGAAGACTTCAAAATTGCATCCAATTTAAGTTCCAGACTGTTTGAGTTCTAGAAAAAACATACATTTTATTTACTTCAATAATTGAGATGATCAAATTATAAACACAGATTGTATCTAAATAGAATTATCATAATTCTTTGAATATAAATCTAAGAAGGTTGCATTCTGGCGCCGCTTCTGCATAACATCTAGAGCTCCACGAGCGACAAAAATATATGTTACAAATAAAGTGCCCTAAGAGCGCCCATGAAGTCTCACAATACTGCCGAACGAAAACAACGATCTCGTTAACTACAAAAGAGGTCTGAAATTTCATATATATATTATAAAAAAAAAAAAACAAGTAAGAAAACTTTAGTCGGGCGTCCCGACTAGGATATACCTTGAACCCCGTGCTATCTAAGTTTTTTCAAAATACCGCAGAGTTTGCATTTAGTATAAACATACAAAGTTAAATTCAATTCAATTTAATATTTTGAGCAAATAACGCCATCCATGTTTCGGATTCAATAGCCATCTAGTGGAAATATGCACACTAAAAAACTTAGAATTTGCTAGATACGCATTTTAATAGGTTTGTGTGTCTGTATGTACATGTATAGGAAAACAGTATGCTTAGCGCTTCTGGTCACATGTGTTTGCCGATTGGCCAAATGTTATGTATGTTTAATAACTTCTGTGCGACTAAATGGATTTTAATGAACTTTCAACATATGATCTACACATTTTATTACAATTCTTCCAATTTTCAGCCGGTATCCAAAATTGAAGAAAAATAAAAATTGAAATAAATAAACATAAAACTAACAAAAACAAGTAAGAGTGCTCTAGACAAGACTGGTCGACTAGGAGATCCCCTGAACCCTACGAAGAACCGCGATTCCTAGGAACCGTTAACACTCTTCGTTACTTTTATATGTATGTAGCAAGTAACACACACACACATACAGAAGCACGCATGCAAGTACATAAGAGAGTTGTGTTTTCGTGGAGTACGGCCGCTAATGTAAAGTGTTCCTCGGAAACATCGATGAAATCTGCTTTCACTGCAAAAAAATAAGTCGTGTTAATAAACGTGTATGCTGCGGGCGCGGCGCACCTAACCAAACAAACGGCGGTCACAACTGACTTACTGTGCGGCAAAACGCGGAGTATTTCAGTGGCGGTTGATGCCAATAGCTCTGGAGCAGGGAGTAGGTATTGGTGGTGTTGTGGTATTAGTAGCGTCAGCTTCGATTTTTTCCATTTTCGCGCGAAAAGTTGTAAAAAATTTTGACACGTCTAGGTAAACAAACAGCATCAGGTGCACTCACTCTAACAGCTGTTAGTAGTGCTGGAAACTGCAGCGGACAATCAGCTGCTCACCAAAAATTTGGTGTGCTGCTGAGTCTTAGCAAAGACAGCAACCTAAACGCTAGAATGCAGTTGCATACTTTCGTGCTCGCTGAGTATTTGAGCTGAGTTTTTTAGTGTAAGCTTCCAGACAGCAAAAAAAATCAGTTGTTGCCCACTACAGGCTTCTCGCCTTGGTAGTCGGTGTACGATGGAGGGTAGAAGGGAGGAAGAGCTGCAAGCCTTTGCGAGCCGCTCTGCATTGCAGCGATCACCGCCGCAACAGCAGGCAGGGCCACAGCAGATGGCTTCAACCACATTGAAGGGCACTATCCAGCAGAAAGGAGCAGCACTTGAGGGCCTGACGGCTTTATTCGGGGGCCAGCGGCATATAACTGTGCCAATGAGAGAGGAGCTAGTCAGGATAGTTAAGCTTCACGAGGCGGCGGAGTTGCTCTGCAACCGCAGGGTCAGAAACTGCGAGGTGCAGACAACACCGCATTTTAAAGTCGCCATAGAGAATGCCCCTCCAGGCAACAATACGCCTAAACGCTCGAGAGACGTTGCCCTTGAGCAAAGGAGGACTCCCCCAAAAAAAATCTAGGCCCAATGGGCACAGTGAAGTGGGAGCAAAGAAGCCAAGGGCTCCACAGACAGTCTCGGTAGGGTCGAATCAGGCAGTGTAGCAGGCCAGAGCAGGGAACTGGACGGAGGTTAAGGGGCGCAAACAGCACCAAAACGACCAAGGGCAGAGGCAAATTAAGGAGTAGAGGGATGTAGTTATGCTGACATGCTGAAAGTTGTCAGAACAGATCCGAGCCTTATTAGTGGGGATGTCCAGGGGATCAGGAAGACAGCAAAGGGCGATTTATTGCTGCAGCTGAGCAAGAAGCCCGAGCATAGTGCTGAGGTGCTCCAGGAGGCTGTTGGCAAGGCCTTGGGCGAACGCGTGGTGGTTAAAACACTTACCGAGTCCGTGCAAATCGATATCCGCGATCTGGACGAACTAGCGAGCAAAGAGGAGCTAGTCAAGGCGATTAAGAATGCGCTGAAAGACAGCTCGCTCTCGATGGACGCCATTAAATCTCTACGTCCAGCATTCGGGGGGCAGCAAAGAGCCACAGTCGTCCTCCCAGTTGCCAAGGTCAGAGTGCTGGTCAAGCTCGATAAAAAAACCGCGTTGGATGGGTCGTCTGCCGTATCCGAGCTGTGTTCGTGCGCGCACGATACGGCAGCATATGGATATATAGCTGTTACCTAGCCCCCAGCATGCAGATTAATGAATTCGCGGAGGTGTTCGACGAGCTAGCTGAGGACGTAAGAGGCCGGAAGGCCATCAATGCATGGGCGACTGGCGACTTCAATGCATGGGCCATGGAATGGGGCAGCCTTTCAACAAATGCTAGAGGTCACACTCGCGTCGCTGGACGTGGCTCTGCTCAACTCTGGCCACGAGTTCACATTCAGTACAGCTGGACATGGCTCCATAATCAACCTTACATTCGTCGCTTCGTACCTCTTTCGAGAGGCAACATAGAGTCTCAGCGAAAGCTATACAGGCAGCGATCACTCTGCGCTTCTATTCACAATCGGCGAGCCATCTAGCAGGGCGCCAACTTTGTGGAGGAAAGGTATCACCTGGATACATTCAACCCGACAGTCTTCTCGGAGGGCATCCGGTCGCTGAGCACATCTGGCAACGCTGAGGCCAAAGCTTGCCAGATGACTAGCCAAATACAGAGCGCCTGCAACGCTAGCATGCAGCGGCGCAAGCAGTTCACGCATCTCCAAGCGCCTATGTACTGGTGGAATGAGCAGATAAGCATCTTCCGGAGTATATGCGTACACGCGAGACGAAGCTGTCAGCGGGCTCGTGGAAGGCCTCCGTTCGCTGAAAAGCAGGCGGCTTACCAGGTGGCAAGACGGCAACTGAAGAAGGCCATTCGGACTAGTAAACGGGACTACTTCCTAGATCTATGCGACTCCGCCAAGCTGACCCTTGGGACAGAGCATACAAAACGGTAGTCAAAAGACTTTACAAACAAATGCAGCCTACGGGCGCTAAAGCTGCCCATTGCTCTGCAACCAAGAAACGTTCCCTGGAGAATGGAAGATCCAGAACCTGGTATTGCTACCCAAGGCTAGAAAACCACCGGAGAAGCCATCATCCTACAGCCCAATTTGTCTTTTGGACACCTTGGGAAAGGTGTTCGAAAAATTGGTCTGTTCCAGGCTGGAAGCCGCAATCGCAAGCGCTGGCGGCCTCCCCAAACTAATTTGGGTTCCGGAAAGCCATGTTAACGACGGATGCGTTGAGCAAAGTGGTTGGCCTCGAAACCTCCACCATACAATGTAATAGATGGAAACACGGTTCGAAGCAGTATTGCATCATAGCGACTCTAGATGTGAAGAATGCATTCAACACAGCTAGCTGGGGTATGATACTAGATGCCCTGGCACAATATAATATCCCTAAATATCTTAAAGAGATAATAAAGAGCTACTTCAGATTATGTACAATACGATTGAGGGAGTCCAAGCTCACATAGTGTAAAGAATCACTTCTGGAGCCTCTCCTATGGAATACTATGTACGACGGTCTATTGCGCCTGGAGCTACTAGTGGGTGCGCACACCATTGGCTTTGCTGATGATGTCGCCGTCGTCGCCATAGGAAAGGAGCTAAAAGATACAGAGGATATGTGCAGCGCAAGTATCAACCGCATTCGAGACTGGTTGACAAGAGCTGGACCTAGCGGCCCCGCAAACGGAGGTCGCAAGTCGCAGTCGCAAGAAAGTGGAAACGGTCCACATAAAGATTGGCAACATCAGTGAGGCAACATCAAGTGAGTCAAAGAGGGCAATAAAGTATCTTGGGGTCATGATCGACACAAGATTGACTTTCCGTGAGCACTTGGAGTATGTGCATAAAAAACCGCCGATTCGTGTAGACGGCTTCTTCTTATGAGCGTCTTGAAATCCATCATCCTATACGCAGCGCCAATCTGGTCAAGAGCAATGGCCACTCCCAGCTATATTAGAAGTATTTGAGCCACCTATAGATTAAGCGCAATCCGAGTCAGCTGTTCATTCTGAACAGTCTCAGACGACGCGGCGCTTGTCATAGCCGGAATGCTTCCACTGGAGCATCTGGTCTCCGAAGTCGTGGAGCGTAGTACAAACGTCCCAGCAGCCCACAGGAGCATCTATCACAATATACTTTAAAATAATTCTTAAATCCCCACTGCCCCAAAAATTATTTAGTTATTTTGTATTAATAAAATATTCTTTTCAAACATATATATATAATTTAACAAATCAAAAGACAAGGTCAAAGGTCACAAAGTCATTATGTGATTTGCCACGCCACCAGTGGCCGTAGACATATATTTTTTGGCATGTTCAAGGAGTGGGCGTTCAGGAGTATAACTGTAAAGTTTGGATGCTTACATTAAAAAAATGCGAAGATTACAGGTTATTTTTTTTTGTAAGTCACGCATCTTTTGGTGCTTAACAATAATTTTTCGAGAAGCGATAGAGGAGGTAACTTAGCATCTAATTTTGAAGCTTCTAGCATTAAAACTGTGGGAGATATACGCTGATATTAGTTGCCACGCCCCTGTGGGCGTAGATATATCCGCCAAACCTTTTAGATTTTGGGATGTTAACAAGAGTATTTATACCAAGTTTCAGGGCTCTAGCATCAATAGTGCTCAAAATATAACAGAATTAGTAAAATCACTAGATATTCAGATCCGATTTGCCACGCCCCTAGTAGCCGTGGGCATACAATTTTTTGGGCGATCTTTATAGGATCGTAACAGTAACCCACGTTACTATATATATATATATATATATATATATATATAAAGTAACGTGGGTTACTGTTACGATCCTATAAAGATCGCCAAAATGTATATATATGTATATATATATATATATATATATTCTATCACGCGCAGATCGAGTTTGTTTTAAAAAAAATCGATAAATGTTGCTGTTTTAATGTTATAGCATAGCATGTGATTGTGTGTGCGTGCTTCTTTATTTGTATGTGTAGCTTGTAATGTCCATACATATATATTAATGAATCGGAGAATGTTCGAAGTATCGGTTCATCGCAGGGCACTGGGTATCTCCTAGTCGAGCGGTTTCGACTAGAGTTTTCTTATTTGTTTTATTTTTTATTTTTATTTGAACCCGTTTAAAATGAGAAATCAGGGTGTAATGGTTTTGTTTTCATTTATTTATTTTGTTTTACTAAAATTTTGTTTCATAATAAATACAGCTGCAGTCAGAAAAACAGTGGTTCGACTGAACACCAAATGTTGGACTGCAAAATTTTTGATAGCAGGTTGATACGAATATTAAGTTTGGCCTATATTCTTATTATTTAAAAAGGTAGTTCTCTACAAACTTGAGGAGTTTTCACTTTAGGGCTTTAAAACGTAAAATTTTCAAAAAATGGCCCTTCATTAAAATAGTAGCATGCTATGGAGTCGATGAGATCCTAGCCGCGCTTCAGTTGAAGTGGTGTCTGCTATTAATTGGACAATTTCTGTGAATTTTGCATATTGAAATTTTTGAGGCATGTCAATATTTTGAGAAAATGGGTCCTTGTCAAGGACTTTTGGCGAATGAATTATGTTACTTAAGACGACAACGAACTGTGAGATCCGAAATTTATTTAATATAATTCGTTTTTAGTTTCTTTTTCTGGAGCTAACGGACTAATCTTACCTTAGTGAATGTGAATGGCGCTAAATATCATTGGATTTGTGTATCCAACAATATTTTCAATTTTTTATATAAGTTTCTCTTTAATTTTGAGGTAAAATTTTCTATTCAGTCGAGAAATGCTTTCCCTCCCACTAAAAGAAAACAATTAATAAAACTCTAGTCGGGCGTCCCAAGTAGGAGATCCTCTGAACCCCGTGCGATCTGCGTTTTTCAAAATACCGCAGAGTTTGCAATTAGTATAAACACACAAAATTTAAATTAATTCAATTTTAAATTTTTTGCCAATAGCGCCATCTATGTTTCTATAGGTGATAATTCGCAAACCATAGCGTTATCTAATGGACTGCATGTCACTAAAACTTGCGGCTTTTAGAACTTGCTGGATACACACGATACAATGCGTGTGTAGGTATGTGTATATGTGCACACGTTTAGAAAAACAGTCTGTGCTTAGCGCTGCTGGTTGCATGTGTGTGCCGAATGATAACTTAATAACTTTCTGTGCGATTTAATGGATCTTAATGAAATTTTCAGCATATGATCTACACATTTTATTAAAATTTTTCTAATTTGCATCCGGTATCCAATATTTAAGAAAAACCAAAATTGCATAAAAATGACAAAAAAGTAAAAAAAAAAAAAAAAACAAGTAGGAACGTTGCAGTCGGACGCAACCGACAGCGAAATACTATTTCTCGTCCCAGCAGCCCACTGGGGCATCTATCACATTATATTTTTATACCCTGAACCCATTGAAAATGGGAAATCAGGGTATAATGTTTTTGTTGAAATGTATGTAACAGGCAGAAGGAGGCGTGGCAGACCCCGTAAAGTATATATATTCTTGATCAGGATGACAAGCCGAGTTGATATAGCCATGTCCGTCTGTCCGTCTGTCCGTATGTATGAACGCGTCGTTCTCAGAACCTACAAGAGCTAGAGACTTGAAATTTTTTATGTAGGTTCCTGTATAGCACGAAAAGATCGAGTTTGTTTCAGAAATTCGATTACTGTTATCGTTTTATTGTTATCGATTAAAAACGAAAATCTAAATTAAGCTATAAAATTCTATCTAAATCATCTTTCTAGCTAGAGTCTTCAAATTTTGCATTTAGTGTAATGTAAGCCTTACGCAATTTCGGTTTTTGTTTAATTTTGGGTGCCACGCCCCCTTCGCCTCAAATTTGTAACTCCCGTATATCAAATACTAGAGACTTGTGCTTTGGCACATACATACATATGGATGACATCGTTGGTCTAGAAAAAAAGTTATTAAACATTTAATTTCCCATAACATTGCCATGCAAAGCAGCCAAAGAACAGCTGACGCAACGACTTGCGCTTGTGTATGCGTGAGCCTGTGTATGTGTGTGTGTATGTTTTGCTTGTAATGAACGTATATATGCATGTGTATATAAAAGAAATTAAGAATGCTTGGAATAGCGGTTCTTCGCAGGGTTCAGGGTATACCCTAGTCGAGCGGTCTCGACTAGAGTTTTCTTACTTGTTTTAAATTAACCTTAAATCCTCACTGTCGCCGCTCAAATAAGCTGGCGATTAAAATTTTCATTGGAGGTGGCCAGACAGTTTCAATTTGGATAGAAGCTTAAAGCCATTACCTTAGCAAAAACACGCACCTAAATCGAGAGAAATGGCATCTCTCCAAATAAGAGAGGTGGCAACTCTCAAAACGAGAGAAGTGGCAACTCTGAAAATGTGATACAAGTTCGTTGGCGAGCGTAGAGGTGTGGGCTCGACCCCGGTGCGGTCATGTTGATATTTTTGTTTTATTATACCCTGAACCCATTGAAAATGGGAAATCAGGGTATGTTTTTGTTGAAATGTATGTAACAGGGAGAAGGATGCATGGCAGACCCCATAAAGTATATATATTCTTGATCAGGGAGACAAGCCGAGTTGATATACCCATGTCCGTCTGTCTTTAGCATCAATAGTGCTCAAAATATAACTAAATTTGTAAAAATCATTATATTGCCACATCCGATTTTTCACACCCCTAGTGCGCGTGGCCATATAATTTTTTGTCGATCTTTATAGGATCGTAACAATAACTCACGTGCCAGCGTAATAACTTCTGTATGACTAATCTACATATTTTATTTATTTTTTTCCAATTCAAAAAAAATGCAAACTCATTCATATATTGTTTAAACTTTAGCCTTTAATCTAAATATTTGAGGAAATTTAAAGCTGGTATACAAAATTTAACAAATGCCCAAATTAAACATAAAACTAATAAAAACAAGTAAGAACCCCTAACATTCTCCGTTACTTTTATATGTACATATGTAGCAAGCAACACACACAAAACACACACACACACACACACACACACACACACACACACACACACACACACACACACACACACACACACACACACACACACACACACACACACACACACACACACACACACACACACACACACACACACACACACACACACACACAGACGCACACACACACACAGACGCACACACACACACAGACGCACACACACACACAGACGCACACACACACACAGACGCACACACACACACAGACGCACACACACACACAGACGCACACACACACACAGACGCACACACACACACAGACGCACACACACACACAGACGCACACACCCACACAGACGCACACACACACACAGACGCACACACACACACAGACGCACACACACACACACAGACGCACACACACACACAGACGCACACACACACACAGACGCACACACACACACACAGACGCACACACACACACAGACGCACACACACACACAGACGCACACACACACACAGACGCACACACACACACAGACGCACACACACACACACACGCACACACACACACAGACGCACACACACACAGACGCACACACACACACAGACGCACACACACACACAGACGCACACACACACACAGACGCACACACACACACAGACGCACACACACACACAGACGCACACACACACACAGACGCACACACACACACAGACGCACACACACACACAGACGCACACACACACACAGACGCACACACACACACAGACGCACACACACACACAGACGCACACACACACACAGACGCACCACACACACAGACGCACACACACACCCGACGCACACACACACACAGACGCACACACACACACAGACGCAGGAGAGAGTTGTGTTTTCGTGGAGTACGGCTGCTTATGTAAAGTGTTCCTCGGAAACATCGATGAAATCTGTTTTCACTGCGAAAAAAATAAATCGTGTTAATAAAAGTGTATGCTGCGGGCGCGGCGCACCTAACAATACAAACGGCGGTCACAACTGACTTACTGAGCGGCAAAACGCGGAGTATTTCAGTGGCGGTTGATGCCAATAGCTCTGGAGCGGGGAGTAGGTATTGGTGGTGTGGTGGTATTAGTAGCGTCAGCTTCGATTTTTTCCATTTCCGCGCGAAAAGTTGTAAAAAAGTTTAGACACGTCTAGGCAAACAAACAGCATCAGGTGCACTCACTCTAACAGCTGTTAGTAGTGCTGGAAACTGCAGCGGACAAACAGCTGGTCACCAAAAATTTGGGTGCTGCTGAGTTTTAGCAAAGACAGCAACCTAAACGCTAGAGTGCAGTTAGAGCTACTAAAAGTAGTGCATACTTTCGGGCTCGCTGAGTATTTGAGCTGAGCTTTCTAGTGTAAGTCTTTAGGCTTAACTGAAGCTTCCATACAGCAATAAAAATCAGTTGTTGCCCACTACAGGCTTCTCGCCTTGGTAGTCGGTGCATGATGGAGGGTAGAAGGGAGGAAGAGCTGCAAGCCTTTGCGAGCCGCTCTGCATTGCAGCGATCACCGCCGCAACAGCAGGCAGGGCCACAGCAGAAGGCTTCAACTACACTGAAGGGCACTATCCAGCAGATAGGAGCAGCTCTTGAGGGCCTGACGGCTTTATTCGGGGGCCAGCGGCACATAACTGTGCCAATGAGAGAGGAGCTAGCCAGGATAGTTAAGCTTCACGAGGCGGCGGAGTTGCTCTGCAACCGCAGGGTCAGAAACTGCGAGGTGCAGACAACACCGCACTTTAAAGTCGCCATAGCGAATGCCCCTCCAGGCAACAACACGCCTAAACGCTCCAGGGACGTTGCCCCTGAGCAAAGGAGGACTCCCCCAAAAAAATCTAGGCCCAATGGGCACAGTGAAGTGGGAGCAAAGAAGCAAAAGGCGCCACAGACAGCGTCGGCAGGGTCGAATCAGGCAGTGCAGCAGGCCAGAGCAGCGAACTGGACGGAGGTTAAGGGGCGCAAACAGCACCACAAACGACCAAGGACAGACGCTATTACGGTTTCTGGAGTAGAAGGTTGTAGTTATGCTGACATGCTGAAAGTTGTCAGAACAGATCCGAGCCTTAAGCATCTTAGTGGGGATGTCCAGAGAATCAGAAAGACAGCAAAGGGCGATTTATTGCTGCAGCTGAGCAAGAAGCCCGAGCATAGTGCTGAGGTGCTCCAGGAGGCTGTTGGCAAGGCCTTGGGCGAACGCGCGGTGGTTAAAACCCTTACCGAGTCCGCGCAAATCGAGATCCGCGATCTAGACGAACTGGCGAGCAAAGAGGAGCTAGTCGAGGCGATTAAGAATGCGCTGAAAGACAGCTCGCTCTCGATGGACGCCATAAAATCCCTGCGTCCAGCTTTCGGGGGGCAGCAAAGAGCCACAGTCGTCCTCCCAGTTGCCAAGGCCAGAGCGCTGGTCGAGCTCGCCAAAATCCGCGTTGGATGGGTCGTCTGCCGTATCCGAGCTGTGGAGCAGCCAAAACGCTGCTTCAAATGCCTGGACTATGGGCACATCGCTGCTAACTGCAAAAGCGAATGCGACCTGAAAGGTGCTTGCTTCAGGTGCGGATTGATGGGTCACGCAGCTAAAAGCTGCGAAAAGCCACCAAAATGCAGTCTCTGCGTCCGCAAATGCGAAAAGCAGACGGATCATGCGGCGGGTAGCTTTAAGTGCCCATCATATCGCGAAGCTGTCCAAAAAATGAAATGTTAAGATTTCTACAGCTAAACCTGAATCACTGCATAGCTGCTCAAGACCTACTAGAGCAGACAGCGAGAGAAAACTAATAGAGATAGCTTTCCTCAGCGAGCCCCATCACTGCATGACCTGCTGTCCCAGGTCATGGGCTACAGACACCAGTGGCAAAGCAGCGTTGTGGAAATGCGGCAACTCAGCGACTGCGCTTGCAGATGTCAAGTCTTGTAACGGGTTCGTGCGCGCACGATACGGCAGCATATGGATATATAGCTGCTACCTGCCCCCAGCATGCAGATTAATGAATTCACGGAGGTGCTCGACGAACTAGCCGAGGACGTAAGAGGCCGGAAAGCCATCATAGCTGGCGACTTCAACGCATGGGCCATGGAATGGGGCAGCCTTACAACAAATGCCAGAGGTCGCTCTACTGGAGATCTTCGCGACGCTGGACGTGGCTCTGCTCAACTCTGGCCACGAGTTCACATTTAGTAGAGCTGGACACGGCTCCATAATCGACCTTACATTCGTCGCTTCGTCCCTCTTTCGAGACGCAACATGGAGCATCAGCGAAAGCTATACGGGCAGCGATCACTCTGCGCTTCTATTTTCAATCGGCGAGCCATCTGGCAGGGCGCCAACTCTGTGGAGGGAAGGGTATCGCCTGGATACATTCAACCCGACAGCCTTCTCGGAGGGCATCCGGTCGCTGGGCACATCTGGGAACGCTGAGGCTAAAGCTTGCCAGATGACTAGCCAAATACAGAGCGCCTGCAACGCTAGCATGCAGCGGCGCAAGCAGTTCACGCATCTCCAAGCGCTTATGTACTGGTGGAATGAGCAGATAAGCAACTTCCGGAGTATATGCGTACACGCGAGACGAAGCTATCAGCGGGCTCGTGGAAGGCCTACGTTCGCTGAAAAGCAGGCGGCTTACCAGGTGGCAAGACGGCAGCTGAAGAAGGCCATTCGGACTAGCAAGCGGGACTACTTCCTAGATCTATGCGACTCCGCCGAAGCTGACCCCTGGGGCAGAGCATACAAAACGGTAGTCAAAAGACTTTACGCTGGCAAACAAATGCAGCCCACGGATCGATTAGAGCTTAAGTCAATCGTGGAAGTGCTATTCCCAGATAGACTGAGCTCCATTCATGGTCGCGACTCTACATCAGCAAGCCAGGATTTGAGCAGCTCTGATGCAGCTCTAGTTACTGATGAGGAAGTTATGGCTGCAGCCAGGAAACTAAGACCCAACTCTGCCCCTGGCCCAGACGGGATTCCCAATAGGGCTCTAAAGCTGGCCATTGCTCTACAACCAGGGGCGTTTACTGAGTTATTTAATACATGTTTAACTCAAGAAACGTTCCCTGCAAGATGGAAGATACAGAACCTGGTATTGCTACCCAAGGCTGGAAAACCACCGGAGGACCCATCATCCTACAGACCAATTTGTCTCTTGGACACCTTGGGAAAGGTGTTCGAAAAATTGGTCTGTTCCAGGCTGGAGGCCGCAATCGCAAGCGCTGGCGGCCTGTCCCCAAACCAATTTGGGTTCCGGAAAGCCATGTCGACGACGGATGCGTTGAGCAAAGTTGTTGGCCTCGCAACCACCGCCATACAAGGTACCAGATGGAAGCACGGGTCGAAGCAGTATTGCATCATAGCGACTCTAGATGTGAAGAATGCATTCAACACAGCTAGCTGGGATATGATACTAGATGCACTGGCACAATATAATATCCCTAAATATCTTAAAGAAATAATAAAGAGCTACTTCAGAGGAAGGACACTTATGTACAATACGAGTGAGGAGTCCAAACTCACATAGTGTCAGCTGGAGTCCCCAAGGATCAGTTCTGGGGCCTCTTCTATGGAATGCTATGTACGACGGCGTACTGCGCCTGGAGCTACCAGTGGGTGCGCACACCATTGGCTTTGCTGATGATGTCGCCGTCGTCGCCATAGGAAAGGAGCTGAAAGATACTGAGGATATGTGCAGCGCAAGTATCAGCCACATTCGAGACTGGTTGACAAAAGCCGGACTTGACCTAGCGGCCCACAAAACGGAGGTCGTCCTAGTCAGCAGTCGCAAGAAAGTGGAAACGGCCCATATAAAGATTGGCAACATCAGTATTGCGTCAAAGAGGGCGATTAAGTATCTTGGAGTAATGATTGACACCAGGTTGACCTTCCGTGAGCACTTGGAATACGTGCATAAAAAAGCAGCCGATTCGTGTAGAGCACTCTCCCGAATCATGCTGAACACACGGGGACCAAAGCAACAACGACGCCTTCTTCTTATGAGCGTCTTGAGGTCCATCATCCTTTACGCAGCGCCAATCTGGTCAAGAGCAATGGCCACTCCCAGCTACAGTAGAGGTATTCGAGCCACCTATAGATTAAGCGCAATCCGAGTCAGCTGTTCATTCCGAACAGTCTCAGACGACGCTGCGCTTGTCATAGCCGGAATGCTTCCACTGGAGGATCTGGTCGCCGAAGTCGTGGAGCGCAGTACAAACGAACCTGTACGCGGCTCGCGTAATGCATCCAGGGCGAATAGCATTTCACGATGGCAGAGAAAATGGGACACCTCGACGAAAGGACGATGGACGCACTCGCTCATACCGCAGCTTGAACCATGGGTCAATCGTAAGCATGGCGAGATTAATTTCTATCTTTCACAGATTCTCTCTGGACACGGATGCTTCCGCAGCTATTTGAAGCGGTTTGGCCACGACGACTCAGATGAGTGTAACTGGTGTGGACAAGGAGTAGTGGAAGACGCTAACCACGCAATCTTCGAGTGTGGACGCTTCGACGAGGAGAGGAGTGCCCTCGAGGCATCAGCGGGCCGCTCTATCAGACGGGACAACGTGGTCGCGTTCATGCTGGAGTCTGAGGCAGCTTGGAACCAAATCAGTTCCTTCGCTGCTCTAATAATGGTAGAGCTTCGCAGAGTTGAGCGAAGCCGACAACTAGCAACTAACTAATGTTTAAAATAGCGCAAAATGCTTGCGAAGCAATGCTTTACGGCAGTCCCGCAAACATCGAGCGTTATTTTATACTCAATTTTTTGATGTATTTAGTTTTTAAGAGCAATAAAATGAATATAAAAAAAAAAAACACACACACAGACGCACACACACACACAGACGCACACACACACACACAGACGCACACACACACACACAGACGCACACACACACACAGACGCACACACACACACAGGCGCACACACACACACAGACGCACACACACACACAGACGCACACACACACACAGACGCACACACACACACAGACGCACACACACACACAGACGCACACACACACACACAGACGCACACACACACACACAGACGCACACACACACACAGACGCACACACACACACAGACGCACACACACACACAGACGCACGCACAAGCACACAGTCTACTAACTGTTCATTTTGACTCAGCAATTGCGTTCAGTCTGCAACCCGCCGATAATATGAGATATTAACTTTTGTAACTTTTTTCGTAGACGTTTTGGATCAAACTTGTAGAGCGTGATCATGTCATTCATATGTATGTAAGTGCCAAGTCTCTGGTACTTGAAATACGTATTTTACAAATTTGTGGCGAAGGGGGCACGCCCCCTTCCAAAATTTAACAAAATTCCAAAACTCCTCGAAGAGGAGACCCCCTGAACCTGCATGTACATTACAATCAACATATGTATACTCGGACAAGCAAACGCTCTGATAACAGAGCAGACTGCGCTTAGGCAGCAAGACGCGAATGTTATGAGAAATTAAACGCCTGATAACTTCTTTCGTAGACTATTTTTTTTTAAATCAAACTTTCAAAACGTGATTATTTAATTAATATGTATGTATTTGCCAAAAGTCTCTAGAATTTGAAATATATGCTTTGAAAATTTAAGGCGAAGGGGGCGTGGCATCTAAAATTTAACAAAAATCAAGATTTTATAAAACACACATAAAACTTAAAGCATAGCATAGAATAGTATAACTGAGTATCGATTTTTTAGTCAAACTGGATCTGCGCGCCCATACAGGTACTTTACAGGTTATTTTATGGTTAGTCATAGATCATACAACATACAATTTTTAATCTTCTAGCACTAAAATTGTATTAGATATAAGCCCATACGGTGTTCCATGCCCCCTACGCGCGTATATATAGATATATGTTATATATACGCCGTGAACCTGGACATATATTTTGGTCGATTTTTATTGGATCGTAAGAGTACCTATCGTGCCAAATTAGGTCTAGCTCTATAACTTTCGATGGTTCAGTTTTATCCAATTCGCCACACCGCGTGGATAGTGAATATAAAATGCCGGAAAATTCATTTTCCGATTCGGCACGCCTCTAATGGGCGAATTAGGAAAATCCTCAGGGTATACACGAGTATAATCTCTAACTTTAATAGCGTAGAAATGGGTTGCATTCATACGGACAGACGGACGAAGATACAGATAAACCAGAACACCGTATAGTTTACAAGGGAATAAATGACAGATTGAGGCTAAAAAAGATAATTCTTCTCATTTCTTTTTCGTAGCTAGTGTACCGTTCAAGGCCAGTCGGTGTAACACACATACATATTTCAAATTTTTAATATATATCATTTTACACAATCCTTTTAGTTTAGTTTATTACACATATATTTTTATCACATAGTACTTACAATATCGCACGTTTTTGATAATGCAAAAAAATCCTTTAAAGCAATGTGTGAATTATGTGCCATGTTTCGAAACTTCCAAAATGAGTCAAGTTTATTACGGCAGTCGTAGCATATAACAGAGGGAAAGCCATCATTTGGAAAAGGCTGAAATATAAATTTAAAAAAAAGTGGATTAAAATAAGTAAAGTATTTAAATAACACATTATTCATCAATAAATAAATAATAAATAATATAGCAACAAGCTGTATGTTGTTATCAGTGATGCCGATTTGGCCTTTTTCCGGACAGATCTGTCCTTTTTTAAGCGCTTTGTCCGGAAAAAATATCAAACGTCCTCTATGTGGAAATCTGTTCTTTTTCTGAATGCGAATCATTTTCATATTTTCCCAGTTGATCGGTTTCGGATGTAACAGAATTCTATTAATAAACATTGCAGAACAGCTGAACAGAACTTTAACATAAAATATACTAAATTTTTGTACCGTTATTTAATTAAGAAAAGTACCAAAATGAGTATAACAGTAATAAATGGAATTTGATGGGTGCTTTTAGGTATTATCGATATCGTTTGTACTCTTAATTTAAATAGAAAAGTGAAAAAATGCCAAAAGAGATTTACAAGCAAAATTTTCGCGTTTGCTGGCTACAGCAGCCAGATGTTAAGCTGTGAATAAGCCGACACATGGCGACAAAAAAACATATTCAAAACGCATCGTGCTTCACACAAGCAAAAAAGAAATGTTTTAAGCCGGCGGATTGTACCCAATCCTGTCGCCAGGAAGCTGCATTAGCTGTGTTTATAGCGCAGCATTGTGCGATCGAGCCTATTGATCACCTATCGGAATTGTGCCAAATATATTTTGATGCGAAAAGCTTAAAATTTCACAGAATAAAATGTACAAGTCTTATCAAAAACAACCTGACTGTGCCCTTTAATGACGAATTACGGAAGGACTTGACAAACGAAAAGTTTGGTCTGATAATTAACGAATCTACAGATATAAGTATAACCAAGATTTTGGGTAAGTAACCGTGGTTAATGGTGTAATATATATTTTAAACGTTATGGTAGTTCTAGGGGTTGCTCTGATATATTATAGCGCGTAACGAAAGGAACTTACATCGACGCTTCTGTCAATTATTCGAATCGAAAGTGGAAACCATTGTAAATTCCCTGCTGAAGGAACTTTCCAAGCATAAAATATCTGTATCAAACTTAATAGGTATTGGCACGGACAACGCAAACGATATGGTGGGTAGAAAAACATCGTTTATACTCAATTAAAGAAGTCGGTGCCATAATTAGTATTGGTTAAATGTGTTTGCCAGTCAGTGCAAATGGCGGTACATGCTGCTTGCAAGCAGGTGATGCCCGAAGCTCTCGAGCTTATTATAAGTTCTGTAAGAGTTTAAGTAGGCACTTTGTAGTAAATATATTACATCTTTATATGTAATTATAGCATATTTATTTAAATACATGTCATTTAATTTAATATATCTCAAGGCTCCACTTAAAATCACCACAGTTGTTGATACGCGATGGTTATCTATTGAAAATGCAGTCAAACGTATTTTGATACAATGGATTGAGCTAAAATTGCATTTCCAAACTGCATCCTTGAGAGAAAAATGCCATAAAGCGCACTTATTGATGGATTTGTACAATTACGTTAATTATTTGTACTTGTCATAGTTGAAGCCTATTCTCGATGATATACAGCGCATTAACAAAAATTTTCAGTCAGGATAATTCCATCCGGCATAGAAGTGGATGTTTTTGAGGAAAACTTTGCAAATCATATAAAACGCGCTTTATATTTAGGATTTGAATTTGAGTCAAATTTGAAAACGTTTATAGAAACAAGTAAGAAAACTCTAGTCGGGGGTCCCGACTAGGAGATACTCTAAACCCCGCGCTATCTGCGTTTTTTGAAATACTGCATAATTCGCATTTCGTATGAACGCACAGAAAACTAAATTCAATTCATTTTCAATTGTTTAGCTTATAGCGCCATCTATGGTTCGATAGAATAGTGTCATCACTGTTTCGATTTATTGAACAGCTGATAATTAGCAAATCATAGCGCCATCTATTGGAAATATGTACACTAAAACTTGCGGGTTTTAGAATTTGCTAGATGCACGCAGCTCAATGTGTATGTGTGCATGTGTGCACATGTATAGGAAAACAATTTGCTTTGCGTTGCTGGTCACGTGTTTGGCCGATTGGCCAAATGTTTTGTTTAATAACTTCTGCGCGAATTAATGGATTTGAATGAAATTTTCAGCTTATGTTCAACATATTTTATTAAATTTTTTCCAATTTTTAAAAATGTAAACCCATTCATTTACTGGCTTTAAGTGCAACTAACCTCAATTTAAATATTAAGGGAAATTTGGAGCCGGTATCCAAAATATAACAAAAATCAAAATTAGATAAAATAAATATAAAATTTAGAAAAAAAATTGGGGACTCTAGCTATAAAGACGTGGGAGATATAATTTTATAACAAACATTCGATAATGTTTTTAATCGACTTTTTTAACAAACTCGATCTTTTTGTGCTATTCACGGACCTACATAAAAAATTTCGGGTCTCTAGCTCTTATAGGTTCTGAGAACGACGCTTTCATACATACGGACAGACGGATATGGCTATATCAACTCGTCTTGTCTCCCTGATCAAGAATATATATCTGCCACGCCTCCTTCTGCCTGTTACATACATTTCAACAAAAACATTATACCCTGATTTCCCATTTTCAATGGGTTCAGGGTATAAAAATCGATGACGCAACAGAGCAGACAATCCGGTTAACCTGCACAGATTTTGTTATCAAGTTGATTGATCAGCTTAAGCAGAGGTATGTATGAAAATATTAGTTATTATTTATGTGCTACAAATATTAATGGATTTAGATCGGTGAACAACTATGAAATTTTAAAACAAATTGACCTACCGAAACTAAATCTAAAATACATCATGCAGCTAGTAAAATGGGAGAATGTAAAAAATAGTTCGAAATTTTGGACAGAAGTTAAAAGATATCGGGATTCGGCAGGCAACAACCCGTTTTCAGAGCTGACAATGCTTTCGTTGCCATGGTCGAACGCGGAGGTCGAAAGGGTGTTTAGCCAAGTAAATTTGGTTAATACAAAATTGAGGAACCGTCTTGGCATAGAGCTGTAAAATGCCATTTTGACCGTCAGGTAAATATATAAATACATTATACATTATTGCAATTATGTACCTGAATTTTGAAATCTTCAGATTCGGATTGCGTTGGTACAAGTTATGTTGCAATAATTATAAATTGCCAGAAGAGTGTTTTGTTCGTATAGGATCAATGGCGACATACGAGTCCAGGGAAGAGGCCACTGATCATTTTATTGATAATACCTTAAGATTATTAGAATAAAATACAAATAAATATAAATTTAAAACAAAAAAAAATTTTGTCCTCTTTTCTGTCCTTTTTTTATTAAATTTTTAGCCTGTTTTTTCGTATTTTCCGGACATTTTGTCCTTTAAAAAAATTGGCATTACTGGTTGTTATACCCGGAACCCATTGAAAATGAATAAAAAAAGGAGTTTCAATGGGTTCAGGGTATAAAAAGCTATGGCAGATATGTCTACACCCATAGTGGGCGTGGCAAAGCGGGTCAAATTGTATCTTCTACAGTTCTAAAGCTAGAACGCCCAAATTTGGCACGTGAGTTACTGCTACGATCCTATAAAGATCGCACAAACAATTTTATGGCGTAGCAAATCGGATCGGAATATTATATATTTTGAGCACTGTTGATGCTAGAGACTTGAGACTTGGTATATATACTCGGGTTAACATTCCATGATCGAAAAGTTATGGCGAATATATCTAAGCGCACATGGGGCGTGCTAAATAATATGAGCTTATTTCTCCCACAGTTTTAGTGCTCGAAGCACGTGGAGGTCCATCGAAAACCACACCGAAAACACCATCGAAACTGGACTGACGCATTACAAGAATTGCAAAATCCGACTCTTTCAAATCGTTAAGGGTCATTGTATCCGAAATTAATATTATTAACGCTTCTTCAATTAGGAGTAGACTACAAATGGATAAACTACTATCGCAAAAAGGGTTCTTTTGATGCGCACAAAAAATTTGATGATGGGGCAAAATTTTGTTAAAGACCACATTACATAGGCAGGATCTGAAGGTCAAAAAAAGTGGCGTAATATCCTATTTAGCGACGAAACCAAAATTTGTCTTTTTGGAAATGACTATTCCAGACATGTAAGACGCCCCAAAGGCAAAAAATTTGATCCTTACGCCACTATGCCCATTGGGGGCGTGACAAATCAAATCGGAAAAATCTGCAGCTTTTGAGCCATAAGCTCGCAACAAAATGACTTTAGTGACCTTTGACCCTCTCTATTGATGTGCCACATTTTATATATATATACGCAAACGAATCTAGTTTTTATTAATGACGACTCATGCATGAATGTTTCTAGATCTTCCCCTTTTTGTATACGTGTATCGTCCCACATTGGAGATATAGCATAGGTATTCCTCCAATTTGCGAACCTATACCATCAAAACAATGTCGTTGTTACAATACGTGCACTTTTGTTTTACTCAACCAACTTATTAGTGCAATAGATTGGTCTATGTTATATAATTCCGTTAATGCAAATTGTGCAACAACTATTTTCTATAACACTTTAAACTCTCTTCTTGATGTGTGTTCCTATGTGTGACACCCTGTGCCTTTTTCTAACAAACCGCCAAAGTTTACTCACGCTCTCCAATTATTCTGTATTTCATCGTATTTAAAGGGTAGAACCGTGTTGAGAACAGCTTATTCGCCTTTTCAGATGTACCTCAGGGTAGTCATCTTGGACAGTTATTTTTTTTTCTTTTGTATTTCTTTGTCATGGATCTTTATGTATGCAAATGACATAAAACTTCGCCTTTCGAGTTTGAATTCTATTGAACAACTATGTTTAGATGATCTAACTACCTATCTAAATTTGGAGCATAGCCAATGACCTTCTGCCGTACTACTCCATATATTGCTAATTATTCAATAAAGCATGATTCCATGCAATGCATTTTTTCAGTCAACGATCCTGGTGTACTCGTCGACTCAAAAATCTGTTTCAATCCTCATATCTCTGTTATCATAAATGAAGTCAAAAGTATTCTAGGCTTCATTCAACGTTGTGCAAAAGAGTTCAATGATCCTTCTGTAACCAAACTCCTTTATATTTCTTTGGTACGACCTATTTTAGAATATTGTTATACGTATTGCCCTATGAGATATAAACTGAGATCCTAATCTCCGTCTACCGTACATCATACTCGGCTTCTTATTTATTTCCCTTCATTGATAAATTTATTTACTATTAGGGCAAGTATTAATTGCCCACAATATTTATTTATTTATCGAAAAACATCTGCTCATCGAAATTATATTAAAGGCACCCATTTTTATACCCTGAACCCATTGAAAATGGGAATTCAGGGTATAATGTTTTTGTTGAAATGTGAATGTATGTAACAGGCAGAAGGAGGCGTGGCAGACCCCGTAAAGTATATATATTCTTGATCAGGATGACAAGCCGAGTTGATATAGCCATGTCCGTCTGTCCGTCCGTCTGTCCGTCTCTACGTCTGTCCGTCTCTACGTCTGTCCGTATGTATGAACGCGTCGTTCTCAGAACCTACAAGAGCTAGAGACTTGAAATTTTTTATGTAGGTTCCTGTATAGCACGAAAAGATCGAGTTTGTTTCAGAAATTCGATAACTATTATCGTTTTATTGTTATCGATTATCTATCGAAAATCTAAATTAAGCTATAAAATTCTATCTAAATCATCTTTCTAGCTAGAGTCTTCAAATTTTGCATTTAGTGTAATGTAAGCCTTACGCAATTTCGGTTTTTGTTTAATTTTGGGTGCCACGCCCCCTTCGCCTCAAATTTGTAACTCCCGTATATCAAATACTAGAGACTTGTGCTTTGGCACATACATACATATGGATGACATGATTACGCCCAACAAGTTTAATCAAAATCGTTGGTCTAGAAAAAAAGTTATTAAACATTTAATTTCCCATAACATTGCCATGCAAAGCAGCCAAAGAACAGCTGACGCAACGACTTGCGCTTGTGTATGCGTGCGCCTGTGTATGTGTGTGTGTATGTTTTGCTTGTAATGAACGTATATATGCATGTGTATATAAAAGAAATTAAGAATGCTTGGAATAGCGGTTCTTCGCAGGGTTCAGGGTATACCCTAGTCGAGCGGTCTCGACTAGAGTTTTCTTACTTGTTTTAAAACTTATTTTGAATCTTATGTATGTTGGTATCGTTTTATATATTAAATAACACAATTCTATTCGCTTTACGTTAAAAACATTTTTTTTAAATTTTAAACTTTTTATGCAAGAAAAACAAAAAATCATTTGTTAATTAATGATGGACACATTATTATTTACTTTAAAAATCTGATTTGGCATCGAATCATTTGTTTTTATACCCTGAACTCATTGAAAATGGGAAAAGGGTATAATGTTTTTGTGAAAACGTATGTAACAGGCAGAAGGGGAGTGGCAAACCCCATAGAGTATATATATTCTTGATCAGGGAGAGAAGTCGAGTCGATTTAGCCCTGTCCGTCCGACTGTCCGTATGTCTGAACGCTATCATCAGGATAGCGCACCCTTCATATTCACCGCAACTGTTGATTTTTCACACATACAGTGCCGCTCAACTGAATAGGTTTGACTTTTTTTAGACTTAGAACATAATATCTTCATAACGAGCACTCGGATTTAAACCAAATAAGTTTTTATACCCTGAATCCATTGAAAATGGGAAATCAGGGTATGTTTTTGTGGAAATGTGAATGTATGTAACAGGCAGAAGGAGGCGTGGCAGACCCCATAAAGTATATATATTCTTGATCAGGGGGACAAGCCAAGTTGATATAGCCATGTCCGTCTGTCCGTCCCTCCGTCTGCCGATATGTATGAACGCGCCGTTCTCAGAACCTATAAGAGCTAGAGACTTGATATTTTTTATGTAGGTTCCTGTATAGCACGAAAAGATCGAGTTTGTTTCAAATAATCGATAAATATCATCGTTTTAATATTATCGATTAAAAACCGATATCTTCATTTAGTAATAAAATTCTATCTAATTCATCTTTATAGCAAGTCTTCAAATTTTGCATTTAGTGTTATGTAAGCCTTACGCAATTTCGGTTTTTGTTAAATTTTTGATGCCACGCCCCCTTCGCCTCAAATTTGTAAGTCCCGTATTTCAAATACTATAAACTTGTGCTTTGGCACATACATACATATGGATGACATGATAAAAATCGTTCGTCTAGAAAAAAAGTTGTTAAACATTTAATTTCCCATAACACTGGCATGCAAATAGCAGCCAACGAACAGCTGATGCACATTTGTGTGTGCGTGTGTGTGTATGTTTTGCTTGTAATGAACATACATACATATACATATGTATACAAAAGAAACGGAGAATGCACGGAATAGCGGTTCTTTTCAGGGTTGAGGGTATACCCTAGTCGAGCGGTCTCGACTAGAGTTTTCTTACTTGTTTTATTACATTTTCAACAAGTAAGAACGTTGCTGTCGGACGCAACCGACAGCGAAATACTATTTCACGTCCCTGCAGCCCACAGGGGCCTCTATCACATTAAATTTTTTTTTTAATTTAACCTTAAATCCCCACTTTCGCCGCGCAAATTAGCTGCAGATTAAAACTTTTCATTGAAGGTGGCCAGACAGTTTAAATTAGGATCGAAGCTTAGAACCCTTACCTTAGCAAAAACACGCACCTAAATCGAGAGAGATGGCATCTCTCAAAATGAGAGAGGTGGCAACTCTGAAAATGTGATTTAAGTTCGTTGGCGAGCGTAGAGGTGTGGGCTCGAACATCGGTGCGGTCATGGTGATATTTTTTATATATATATATACATATATATATATATATATATATATATATATATATATATATATATATATATATATATATATATATATATATATATATATATATATAATTTAACAAGTCAAAAGACAAGGTCAAAGGTCACAAAGTAAGTATTTGGCGCGTTATTGGCTCAGAAGCTGCAGATGTTTCAGTTTTGATTTGCCACGCCCCCAGTGGCCGTAGACAAATAATTTTTGGCATGTGCATAGAGTGGCCGTTCAGGAATATAACTGTAAAGTTTGGATGCTTACATTCGAATAATGCGACAATTACAAGGTATTTTTCTGTATGTCACGCCCTTTTAGGGCGTAACAATGTTTGGTGAATCGATAGAGGAGGCCCCCAGAAACTTAACATTTAATTTTGAAGCTTCTAGCACTAAAACTGTGAGATATAAGCTGATATTAGTTGCCACGCCCCCTGAGGGCGTAGATATATCCGTCATAGCTTTTCGATTGTGGGTTGTTAACCCGAGTATATATACCAAGTCTCAAGTCTCTAGCATCAATAGTGCTCAAAATATAACGAAACTAGTAAAATCACTATATCTTTAGATCCGATTTGCCACGCCCCTAGTAGGGCGATCTTTATAGGAGCGTAACAGTAACCCACGTGCCAAATTTGGGCGTTCTAGCTTTAAAACTGTAGAAGATACAGTTTGGCCCGATTTGCCACGCCCCCAATGGGCGTAGATATATCCGCCATAGCTCAATAGCGTGGAAATGGTTTGCGTTCATACGGACAGACGGACGGACAGCATGACGGACATTGCACAAAACCAATATACTATATCACTACGTGAAATAGTATAAAAACATAGCTGAAATTCTACATTATTTTTGGCTCAAGTGACAACTTTGAATTCATTTTTTTATTGACTACGTGATTGAAAGCATACAATTTCTTCTGTCTACTTAAATTTTAAAGTAATTGCTACCATTTTTTGTAAATATGAGTTGGGGAAAATCTTTAACCGATTTTGAACATGTTCAAAATTAAAGGCTATATGGAATCTGGCCTAAAACACATTGAAATGGCAAAGAAAATTGGTCGAAGCTAAATCCTGGTAAGCAATTTTCTTCGTAACGAAGCCGATTACGGGGAAAAAATTAAAGGAGGAAAAAAATATGTTACAACAGCACCAGAGAGGCGACTAATCCATCGAACAGCTTTGAATTCCCACCTCTCCTCCAGTAAAATCAGGGATAAATGCGATGTAAATGCTAGTTTGCCAACGGTAAAATGAGTTATTCGGAGTGCTAAACACTTAGAGATTAAAAAAAAAAACCTACTCTCAATGATGCACGGAACGATGCACGATCTCGATTTGCGCGGGATTCCATGGCATTTAACAAGGAGTGGAAGGCTGTGGTCTTCGCCGACGAAAAAAAGTTCAATCTCGACGGACCCGATGGCTACAACTATTATTTTCACGATATGAGAGAAGAGGAATGCTTTTTGAGTCGTCATCACTCCTGTACAGGAGGCGTAATGGGTTGGGGAGCTGCAGTTTGTTTCATCAAATATGAATGCAAATGTCTACAAGGCTGTGCTCCAAAAGACTTTTCCCCAGTTTTATAAAATTTTTGGACCTATTCAAAGGACGTACCAACAAAATAATGCCCCCATTTCATACAGCTTGGGTTACAAAACAGTGGATTAAGGACCAGAATGTCAACTTGCTCGAGTGGCCGCCATACTCTCCAGACATAAATATTATCGAGAACATTTCGGAACTTTTATCCTGAAGAGTGTATGAAGGGGGAAGACAATTTCAAGACTCGGTGACCCTTGTTGAAGCGATTAAAAAAGCCTGGTCAACTATTTCACTGATTGACATTGAAAAATATTACGATTCCTTATCAACTCGAATGTTTGAAGTAAATAAGAATAAGACTGGTCATACCAAACATTAAATAAGGCAGAAATAATGTCTTTTATTACTTAAGTTACCAAGTTCCATGAAATATTGCTGTGAATAATTTTGTTGGTCAAACCTATTCACTTGAGCCAAAAATAAAGTAGATTTTAGTTTTTGAAAATATAATAAAATATATAGAAAAACCAAACAAAAAACAAATTTTTGTTGTATATTATAAATAATTGATCGTTTTACTTTAAAAAAGTTATTTGGTTTAAATCCGAGTACTCATTATGAAGATATTATTTGAGTTGAGCGGCACTGTATATTACACTATGTTGAAGTAATATTTTTCTTAAAGAAAATCAATTTTGTCGTCTACGTAAAAGATTTGGTAACTGTGGTGGCCAAATTGAGCAAGATATCAACTATTGAAGTAAAATGTGCTATCCTGTTGACGTGACTTTAGCAGCCCTTTTTGTAAGCTTCTTTTCAAAACTTTTTAAAAATACTTCCTGGAAAGATATTTTAAAGAGAATAAAAAGAGCTTCATGGAAAACCGTTATCCGTATTTAGTCATAAAATTCTATCAATTTCATCTTTATAGCTAGATCCTTACACAATTTCGGTTTTAGTTAAATTTTGGATGTCACGCCTCCTTAGCCCCAAATTTGTAAAACGCGTATTTTAAGTACTTGAGACTTGTGCTTTGACAAATACACACATATCAATAACATGATGACGTCCAACAAGTTTGACCAAAATCGTTCGTCCAGAAAGTTATTAAACATTTAATACCTCATATTATCAGCACCTTGCAGACAGCGCAATTGCTGAGTCAAAATGCACAGTCAGCAGATTGCGTGCTTGTGCGTGCATATGTGTGTGTGTATATGTTGCTTGCATATAAAAATAACGAAGAATGTTAGCGGTTCTTAGGAATCGCGGTTCTTCGCAGGGTTCAGGGGATCTCCTAGGCAAACAGTCTCCACTAGAGCACTCTTACTTATTTATTCTCGACTTGTGGTATTTTATCCCTTCGATTGAAATTTTCTTCCCCCGGTATAAACCCGCCTGGCAAAGTTCCCCACATGAACATTGTTCGACATGGAGTATCTATGTGTTATTTGGTTAGTGCTATTATTGGTAAAAATCGATCAATCTACTCCGATCTTATATACAACGTAAAAGTAAAAGATGCTATCGATTAAACACCAAATCAAAATTCAGTTACAAAATGATATCTAGATACCTTAGGAGCAAGAGTATCCAAATTTTATCATTTAGATTTATGGGTATTTTATAAAGTTTAAACTGTTAGCAGAGCGCGTGCTCTTGTTTCCCGTAACCGCAGAGTGTGATTGCGTGTAATACACATATATGTAAAGTAAGGACAGGGGTTGTAAAAATTTGTTGTAACAATTATCAATGTTTTATTATTTTTCAAACACTGAAATACGTACATATCTAGGATAGTCTCACTTACATGAGCAACATCTATAAAATGTTTGTATCGAAATAAATTTGAGTTCATCTTGCTATATTGTTTATCAATGAAAATATAACCCAAATTCCATTTTATGTACATATTTGTATATTATATATATATATGTATATATATATATATATATATATATATATATTTTTTTTTTTATATATATATTTATATATATATCATATATTCTTATATATATTTCTACTTATAAATATTTAAGCAGCATTAATTGTGCCCGTCTGAGTTCATACCTTACAGAGAAATACAATTCAGGCATTTCTTTCAAATGTAATAACAGCGTGTGTATAATTAAACATTACATACATATACACATGTGTATGACGGACAAACATCGTGAACGCACACATTTGTATACACATGTGTACGTATGAGTATGAGTTTGTGTGTTGAATTAAAAACTACTTCGTCTTACCTTAATAGAAAGACAGTTAAATATCTGAATTGTAATGTGTGGTGATGAATCATCTTTATGTTCTTGGCTATTCTCCTCATTTGTTGAAGTATTTTCGTCACTTTTGTAAAAAATATTTTTATCGGTAGCTGATTTTGAAGTCTCAGAGCCTATATTGGATATTCTATGCAAAAGTTGATGCTGTTCATGACCGATCGATTTTTGTATTATTTTTGTTTTTAATTTTTCATCATTGTTTGGTAGTGAAGATTGAAAATGTAATGGTGTTGAATTAGTGTTCAACCTTTTTTTATTTGAAGACAAAGGATCAAATATATTGGTATCAATAGTGCATGGCGGGTTGGCGGAATCAGAAGGCACACTCGGTATGTAATTACTTTCATGGAATTGAACAAATGAATCAATTTCATTATTACTTTGCCCTGCTGATAACGATTTATCACACTGACAGTAACATGTTTTTGGGTCAAATCCTTTACATACACATTTTGATACATTTTCATTTATATTACACTGTTTCACACTATGATGGGTTTTAATCTTTTCATAGGGGCTTTTTTCACTCTTATACATTTGTAGATCTGCAATATCGCGCTCATTAACCAAAGTGAGGCACAATCGACAAACTTGGCGATACTTGTGTGGTACATTATACATTATTATAGGCAATTAATGTTTGTTTACACTGATGAGTGAATAAGCAAACTTTTACTCTGTTTTGTTATATTTAAAATTATAGCTTTAAACCAAATTAGAAAACAAATTTAATCACTACTTATCAGTTTTTCATTGTTTTACAATCCACATTCAGCGCACCGAAAATAGCTCAGCTCCATAGTTCTTTTAGCTTATGATTATTTTGCGAACTAGTAGTTTTTCATAACCAGGGCTGCATAAAAACACTAAAAAACAGATTATTTTAAAGATTTCACTGGCCACGTTTTATAAATTTTTGAAAACTCACTAAAGGGAAATAAGAATATTGGTTAAGTGCAATGTGCTTCTAACAGTCCGTCCGTCTCTCCGCATAAACGAAGATCACGCTATTCAAGCTAGGGACAGGGATTTGAAATTTTGAATATTTACTCATGTAAACTAAGCTGATTGAGTGATATAGAATTTATATTTTGAATTTTTATTTGAATAATAATATGTACTTATATTGACAAAAGGTGTTGCCTAATACGCAGCCATGATTGGTCATGGATATTATTGAACTATGGATATAAAAGTGTTATAGGAAAATTAAAAATAAATTTATTAAAGATATTTAATCTTTATTATACATATGTATGTATGTATGTATGTAAACAATGACTTACATTAAAATTAGCAAAACAAGTAAGAAAACGGCGAAGAACCGCTATTTCGAATATTCTCCTCTTTATACCCTGAACCCATTGAAGATGGGAAATCAGCGTGTGTTTTTGTTGAAATGTATGTAACAGCGAGAAGGAGGCGTGGCAGACCCCATAAAGTATATATATTCTTGATCAGGATGACAAGCCGAGTTGATATAGCCATGTCAGTCTATCCGTCTGTCTGTAAGTATGTGTGAACGCGTCGTTCTCAGAGCTAGGACTTCAAATTTGTTATGTAGCTTCCTGTATAGCACGAAAAGAGCGAGTTTATTAAAAAAAATCGATACCTATCTTAATTTTAATGTTATCGATTAAGAACGAAATCGATACTCAAATATATTCGATATAATTTATCTTTATACGCTAGCTTCAAATTTTGCTTTAAGTGAGCCTCGTACAATTTGGTTTTTTGTTAAATTTTGGATGCCACCCCCCTTCCCCTCAAATTTGCAAAACACGTATTTCCAGTACTCGAGACTTGTGCTTTGGCACATACATATGAATGACATGATCACGCTCTCAAAGTTTAATAAAAACGTTCATCTACCAAAAAGTTATTAAACATTTAATTTCCCAAATCATTGGCATACATACATAAAGAGTTCTTAGTTCGAAAGTTGTAGACGTCCTTTTTTCTCCGCGGCTTTTGTCTTTTATTTTTGATTAAATTTTAATATTTTTTCTCACTGTTGATTTTGGTTTTTGCTGCCATTTATCACTGTTGTGCGTTTGTGCACTGGTGTAATCTGCGGTGATTTGTGTTTGCTTTTGAGAGGTGCTTGTGATTTGTGCAGCGTTGGTAATTTTTTTTTTACTTTCGTCCTGATTTTTATCTTCACTGCTCTTTTCTTTCTTTTATTCCTTTACATTTGTTGGTGTGACTGATTGGCGTTTGCTTTTTCGCTCGTGCTCTATATCAGCTGTTTTGTTGCTGTGAGTTGATTCTCTCAACACAATCCTCTCTTTGTTTTGCGCTTGTTTATTTTTATCTAAACTCTCAGTTTTGTTTTTGTGAGTTTCTCCCTCAACACATAAACCCTACCTTTGCCTTGGGTTTTTTTATTTCTGTTTCTAATCTTCTGTTTTTATACCCTGAACCCATTGAAAATGGGAAATCAGGGTATAATGTTTTTGTTGAAATGTATGTAACAGGCAGAAGGAGGCGTGGCAGACCCCATAAAGTATATATATTCTTGATCAGGGAGCCAAGCCGAGTCGATTTTAATTTTTTTTAGGTCCCTGTATAAGGCGCGCATATCGAGTTTGTTTCGGAAAGTCGATAACTGTTATCGTTTTATTGTTATCGATTAAAAACGAAAATCTGTATTCAGCTATAAAATTCTATCTAATTCATTTTTCTAGCTAGAGTCTTCAAATTTTGCATTTAGTGTTATGTACGCCTTACGCAATTTCGGGTTTTGTTAAATTTTGGGTGCCACGCCCCCTTCGCCTCAAATTTGTAACTCCCGTATATCAAATACTAAACACTCGTGCTTCGGCACACACATACATATGGATGACATGATCACGCCCAACAAGTTTGATCAAAATCGTTGTCTAGAAAAAAAGTTATTTAACATTTAATTTCCCATAACATTGTCAAAGCAGCCAAAGAACAGCTAACGCACCGACTTGCGCTTGTGTGTGCTTGCGGCTGTGTATGTGTGTGTATGTTTTGCTTGTAATAAACGTACATATGCATGTGTATATAAAAGAAACGAAGAATGCTTGGAATAGCGGTTCTTCGCAGGGTACGGGGTATACCCTAGTCGAGCGGTCTCGACTAAAGTTTTTTTTACTTGTGTTTTTATCTTTAATCCCAATTGCCAATATGACCTGTTGTAAAAAAAACTTGCTCTATGCAGCAAACTTCTGATTCTACACAAGTGCAATTTATTAGTTGCTGGTTGTATGAGAATATGATGCACAGTAAATGTGCTGGCCTTACAGGGCGCGATTATGATAAGGTCATGTCCACTGCTAAAGTTGGTTGTGGTGGCTTACGTTGGTCTTGTCCACTTTGTTTGGAAAACAAATAAATTTTTCTAAAATGTATAACTCGGTGCGGGCTCAATTTTAAAAAATTAATAATCTATCAAAACAGTTGTCTGATGAACTAGATGCTGGGAATAAATTATTAAATCAATATGAGTTTGAATCTTCTCAGGCTGAGACGTCAACTGTTTCTCAGTTGGGACCACCTTCTATACCTGTGTCTCCAAATTTATTAGCTCGTTCTTCACCTTGTTCTGACTCTCTTGCGATTCCACCTTCTTGCAGTGCATCAGGGACACCAGTATTAGATATCCCAGAGTCTACTGATTCCAACTACTTTATCCCCATCTGTTGCTCAAACTACGAACAACACTCTGGTCATTTCTCATTCTCTTACCATACCTACTTTATCGTTCGTTTCTGCCCGAAAGCACGTTTTCTTATCCAGGCTTTCATCAGACATGACATGTGAAGCTGTTTCTTCTTATATTTCTAGTAAGTCAACGGCCAATGTCTATATCGAAGTTCAATTTTGGAAATTGCTTCTTTTAAAATGAACGTGCCAATTGAATTCTTCACAACAATTTGTGACGCTAAATTTTAGCCTCCTCATGTAGTTGTGCATGAATTTAAGCATAAGAATCGAAATAGGCTGTCTCCGGTTTTCCTAAACCCTTCCTCGGTACAATCTTCATCTAATATTGTGCCAAACAACTAATAACAGTTCAACGTTCTTCGCAGATCTTCTTAATATATCAAAATGTTCGTGGCCTGAATTCTAAACTCAGAAGGCTTTTTTTTGAGTAGTTTCAGTGTTCGTTTTGACATTATCGCCCTGACGGAAACGTGGTTAAGCTTGAATGTTTATAATAGTGAGATTCTCTCGAATGATTTCATTATTTACAGACATGATCGACTGTTTCGTAGGTGTTAAATCTAATATTCTCTCCGAACCTTTCATTTTTACAGCATCTCATGAAATCGAGATAGTTGCTGTTAAAGTAGCTATTAAATCTTGCTCCATTTTTATTACTTGTTCATATATTCACGATTCAATCGAGTATGTTTCAAATATTCGATAACTATCATCGTTTTAATGTTATCGATTAAAAACCGATATCTTCATTTAGTTATAAAATTCTATTTAATTCATCTTTATAGTTAGAGTCTTCAAATTTTGCATTTAGTGTTATTTGAGCATTCTGCAGTTTCAATTTTTGTTAAATTTTGGATGCCACGCCCTCAAATTGCCCCATCGCCTCAAATTGCTAAATCACGTACTAGAGACTTTTGCTTTGGCACATACACACATATGAATGTCATGATCACGCCCAACAAATTTGATCAAAATCGTTGATCTAGAAAAAAAGTTATTAAACATTTAATCTCATATTTTCGGCCTCTTGCAGCAGCAGCGAAGCTGATGAGTCATAAATCACAGTTAGCAGATTGTGTTCTTGTGCGAGCGTCTGTGTGTGTTCTTGTGCGTGGGTCTGTGTGTGTATGTATTGCTTGCTACATATGTACATATAAAAGTAACGGAGAATGTTAGCGGCTCTTAGCAATCGCAGTTCTTCGCAGGGTTCAGGGGATCTCTTTGTCGAGCAGTCTCGACTAGAGCACTCTTACTTGTTTCGTTGATGAATTACTTTCTATTTCTATGTCTAAGATGAATTAAATCTCAAATCATCAAAAGTGATTGCTAGATCATCCCCTTTTTGTTTACCTGAGGATATTTACCATCCTACATTGGAGGGATCTCTGTTACGTTTTTTCCTTTGAACTCTCTTCCTCTAATCAAATCCTTTCTTTCAGCTTTTTTTTAAAGATATCCATCAAAGTACCCAATCATGATATACATATATATATATATATATATATATATATATATATATATATATTTATATATTTACAGTTAAGCTTCTCTTAATTTTATTTTGAATTTCCTTGAACGCATCTAGCATCAATTCTCTTTAGTTCAATAATATCACTGACCAAATAAGGCTGTGAACTGGGGCAAGGCCGGCCGGACTGGCAAATAAAATACCCCCAACGGGTTGGTGATATTTTGAAACATTTAATCTGTGTCTAGTTGTTCTTGAAGGAACCGAGAAATTAAATTTCATTAAAAAGAAGACGAATAAATATTACATACAATCAAATTATGTAGAAAAGCAATGCCAAGTACTGTTCTACGATTCTTTAACGAAGGAAGGTCAATAAGGCGAAGACGATTATGATAAGACGGTAGACGGAGATTAGGGTCCCAGTTTATATTTCTGAGAGGAAAGAGAAGAAGCTGTTTTTCGGCCGATTCAATACGATCCTTGTACACTTTATGCTTTAGAGACCATATAATTGAACAGTATTCTAAAATATGTCGTACCAACGAAACATAAAGGAGTTTTGTTACAACAGGATCATTGAACTCTTTCGCCCAACGTTGAATGAAGCCAAGAACACTGTTGACTTCATTTATAATGGTTATTAGTATTGAAGTTTTGAATCGAAAAGTACTCCAAGATCTTTGACAGAAAAAGTTATTAGACATTTAATTTCCCATAACTTTGGCATGCAATTAGCAGCCAAAGCACAGCTGACACACCGACTGGCGCTTGTGTGTGCGTGCGCCTGTGCGTGTGTGTGTATGTTTTGTTTATAATGAACGTATATATGCATGTGTATATAAAAGAAACGAAGAATGCTTGGAATAGTGGTTCTTCGCAGGGTTCAGGGAATACCATAGTCGAGCGGTCTCGACTACAGTTTTCTTACTTGTTTCAATTTAATTAATACGAAAACCGAATTATCTAATTTAAATCAAATTTTGCTTTTAGTGTTATGTGAGCCTTATACAATTTTGATTTTCGTTCAATTTTGGATGTCACGCCCCCTTCGCCTCAAATTTGCAAAACGCATATTTCAAATGATAGTGTAATGAACTTTCGGTTTGGTTTGAGTTTAAAATGGGCCGAACTTAGCCGACTGTATGTTCGTGGCAACAAATTTATATGTAAGGCATCTGGCGATAAATAATATATCACGACTATATTGCTTTTTATATTTACTGGTATATTTTCGGATATTTATGTGGTCCATATTATGCTATGGCTGGCCTGGCTAGAGCAGGTTACCGTGTGGAGCACTGCGACTATACGAGCAGTCAGTCTCTGAGCCGTCTAGGATCTGCTGAGAACTCCAGGAACGCCAGGATACGAACTGTACTCGCCAGTGGTTTGATTGGATTAACTACAGGCTGTCCTAGACTGTGTCTCAAAGACGCACACTTTTCCTCACGGATACGCACGCGTACCTCTCACTTCTGTTGCAGGATGTGCCACTATTAACGCTCTGTTGCCGCCAGCGTCAATGTCTTTATCCATATTTCTGTGGTGTTGCTAGGTATGCAAAAAAACATAAGCAAATAAGCATATTTTTAAACAATACACTAATAATAAACCGGATGGCTTAAGCTCCAGTAAGCTTAATCCATATAAATACATATTTGCAAAGGTTTTTTTATTTTCTGTCTATTTGGCAGGTCCAGGACATGGAAATGGACGTGGAATGCTGTGTCGTCAGCAAGTCGGCTGCACAGACATTGTACAGAACTAGGCCTAAAACACAGCCTTGAGTGACTCCAGCATCAACAGTCTATATAGTGGACGATTTGTCATTTTCTTGGACATAGAATATCTTAACCAATCATAATAGTTTTGTTAAAATGTATGTAACAGGCAGAAGAAGGCGTGGCAAACCTTAAAGTATATATATTCTTGATCAAGGAGACAAGCCGAGCCGGTTTAGCCCTGTCTGTCTATCTGTCCGTCTGTTCGTATGTATGTTCGTGTTGATCTCAGAATCTATAAGAGCTAGAGACTATAGAGCTGAATTTTTTTATGTAGGTCCCTATATAGAGTGCACATATTGAGTTCGTTTCAAAAAATGTATAACTATTTATGCTTTTTCATGAAGTGAATAAGTACATTTGTTCTGTGCAATGTCTCTCATGCTGTCCGTCCGTCTGTTCGTATGAACGCAAACCATTTCCACGCTATTGAAGCTAGAGATTTGAAATTTAGAATATATACTCCTGTATACTCTAGTCAGAAAAAATGTCAAGATTTTCCCTACTAGGGGCGTGCAAATCGGAAAATGCATTTTCATGTATCACAGAAACACGACTTCTAGAAGGGCTAGAGAGTTGAGAGTTAGAAAGAACACTTACGTCGACATTCCAAGATCATATAGCTATGGCGGATATATCTACGCCTATTGGGGGCGTGGCAACTCAGGTCAAACTGTGTCTTCTACAGTCTTAAAGATAGAACGTCCAAATTTGGCACGTGGGTTACTTTTACGATCCTATAAAGATAGCCCGAAAAATTATACTGGAGGCGTGGAAAATCGGATCTGAATATATAGTGATTTTACTGATTCTGTTATATTTTGATCACTATTGATGCTAGAGACTAGAGACTAGGCATACTTGCACTTGGCATAACTTAACAGTTATGTTACTGAACACCCTCTCTATGAACATGCCGAAAATTATATGTCTACGACAGCTGGGGTGTGGCATTTCAAAACTGAAAAATCTACAGCTTCTGTGCCAATAACTCGCCCCATATTGACATTGTGACCTTTGACTTTGTCTTTTGATTTGCCAAATTTTATATGTGTATTGAATAGAATATTTTATTAATACAAAATAACTAAATAAAAACATGTAGGAAAACTCTAGTCGAGACCGTTCGCTAGGGGAACCCTGCGAAGAGCCGCTCTTCCAAGCAATCTCTGTTTCTTTTATATACACATGTACATATATACTTTATGGGGTCTGCCACACCTGCTTCTGCCTGTTACACACATTTCAACAAAAACATTATACCCTGATTTCCCATTTTCAATGGGCTCAGGGTATAAACATATTGATCAAAAACAAGTGTAACACCCTAAATACTACCTTAAAGCCTCTAAAACTAAAAGTAATCCCCCACACAAGAACACATACACAAACAATAGCGACAACAAATCAATTTGAAAGAAAACTAATTTTATTTAAACTAAACCCGATGCTCACTTTCAACTCAACAAACACACAAATACCTAATAACATACACAAAAATAAAAAAAATATAAAAAACAATGCTAAAAATAATACAATAGAACATAAAAGGATACACTAACAACTACAACTACATTGTAAAAAAATACTCACCACAAAGAAACTATTATAATACACACACACATATACCTATCCCAATTAACTACCAAATTTTTACCAACACAACTTCCAACAGATTTGGTGGCACAGCTGTATTACTCTCAAATCTATCCATCACACCCAAATAAACCAAACCGATAATTTTGAAATCATCGGAGTATAAATAGATTCTAAAGCAAAAATTTGAATTATTTCAATATATATAAACAAAAAGATAATATTGAATCCACCGGAGTCGAAATAGAATCTAAATCAATAATTCGAATTATTTCAATACATACTTCCCCTAATAAAACCTTCACCCTTGAATCCTTGAACGACAACCTCAACACAACCAACGCAAACCAGATCAAAGTAGGTGATTTCAACAGCTGGGGTTCACCACAACCAAACAAGAGAGGAAAAACCCTTCACAAATTCCTACAGAATGCAAATCTCCACATCCTTAACGACGCCTCCCCAACACACTTCTCAACACACAACACATTCACCCACACATACCTGTCATTATGTTCTCCCCAGTTTACTCCCTGCACTAAATGGAGTTTAATCGTTGACCTCCACGGTAGCGACCACTTCTTAATCCTTATGTCCCTATTCTCCTAGTCAAAAACGAGCAACTTTTCGCCCATTTTTTAAAACGAAGGAAGACATCCTTCACCCAATCAACCCGCAATATAACTGAAAACACACCAATAAGTTCAAACATAAATAAAGAAACTGTAAACATTTGCAAAATCATTCTTCAATCTGCCTATCAGAACATACCAAAAATTTCACTTAATCTTTTCACTAAAAACACACTATAGTAAACAAAAATCATGGAAAATATTTAAACATAACATTAACACTGACAAGCTAATTAGCTGCCGATTAAAAATTTTATTGGAGGTGGCCATGTCAGATTCAGTTTGGGTCGAAGTTTACAACCTTACCTTAGCAAAACGCGCACCATCAAAAATGAGAGAGATGGCATCTCTCAAAATTAGAGGTGGCATCTTTGAAAATGAAATTGATTCCCGTTAGCGAGACAAGAAATGTACGTTCAAGCTCCGGCGCGGCAATGTCGATATTTTTGTTATTTTTATACCTTGAGCCCATTGAAAATGGGAATCAGGGTATGTTTTTGTTGAAATGTATGGAACAGGCAGGAGGCGTGGCAGACCCCATAAAGAATATGTATATATTCTTGATCAGGGAGACAAGCCGAGTCGATTATGCCCTGTCCGTCTTTCTGTCTGTACGTCTGTCCGTCCGTTTGTCTCTCCGTATGTATGAACGCATCGATCTCAGAACCTACAATAGCTAAAGACTTATTGGTTCCTGTATAGGGCGCGCATATATTATCTATTAAAAACCAAAATCTAAATTCAGCTGTAAAATTCAAATTTTGCATTTCGTTTTTTTTTTAATGTTGGATGCCTCGCCCCCTTCGCCTCAAATTTGTAAGTCCCGTATATCAAATACTAGAGACTTGCGCTTTGGTACATACACACATATGAATGACATGATCACGCCCAACAAGTTTAATCAAAATCGTTCGACTAGAAAAAAAGTTATTACACATTTAATTTCCATTAGCATTGCCATACAAAAAGAAGCCCAAGAACAGCTAACGCAACGACTTGCGCTTGTGTGTGCGTGCGCCTGTGCGTGTGTGTGTATGTTCTGCTTGTAATGAACATACATATAAATGTGTATATAAAAGAAACGGAGAATGCACGAAATAGCGGTTCTTCGCAGGGTTCAGGGTATACCCTAGTCGAGCGGTCTCGACTAGAGTTTTCTTACTTGTTTTTTCTTTGCAATTCTACATATTTTTATGCAATTTTTCTCAATGCAATGCAAAAAGCGCATACTAAAATAATGTTAAAAAAAATAATTGCAAATGCAAGGCCAATGAAGACCTTGTTTTTTTAGAGCCTTCTCTCATACATGAAAAGTAGGGATATGCGAAAGAAACTACTCTGAAGAAAGAAAATGCAAATTATTTGATTTTTACCATTAAACGAGAAAAATATAGATAGCTCAGCAAGACCGGTCTCATTTGCATTTCCACACCCAGTGCGTCCCAGCTTGCGTCCCAGTTTGTTCCAGCACTGTGACTCTGTGTGAGGGACCCTGGGCCAGGCTGAGTCTCTCCCAGCTGGAAAAATACTACTTCACAAGTGGCGCCCGAGCAGGGACACTGGGACATGGGGGAGAGTGTAAAATAAAGACGTAAGTCAAAAGGGCGGAAAGAAGTGTCAAACGAGATGATTTGTACAGCACAGCATATTAGAATTAGCAAACATAGGCAAGATATAAAAAATGTTAGAAATCGGTAGACACGGGCTTGAGGATGGCGACGGCGGGTAAGTGCACACACTCAAGAGCGAGGCGACAAGCGAGCGAAGAGCACTAAAGAGAGGCTGGCGATCGGTAAGAGGCATGCCCGATACCGTTGGTTTTGTCGCAAAGAGATGCTGTGTGCTTCGCACACTCGAAGCGGTGACAGTGGGCCAAGGGCCAGATAATAAGATGTGAAATTTCGGTGCGTAATGGCCTGAGATTTTCTTGATGAATGAAGAGAGGGTTCAGAGGAAAAAACGTGATATAATTTATTATAACTCGTGCATAATACATGAAATGCACTGTGCAACGAGTAATCCGTGTGAACAGTGGTATATGCAACGGACGAAAGTGTCTAATTGTTCTTGAAGGAAACGTGAAATAAAGTTTCATTAACAAGAAGGATGACAAAATATTACCTACAATCAAATAATGTAGAAAAGCAATCCCAAGGATTGTTATACAATTTTTTAATGAAGGAAGATCAATAAGAAGGAGACGACTATGATAAGACGGTAGACGGAGATTAGGGTCCCAGATTAGATTTCTTAGAGCAACGAGAAGGAACTGTTTTTGGGCGATTCAACACGATCCTGGTACACTTTATGTTGTGGAGACCATATAATTGAACAGTATTCCAAAATAGGTCGTACCAACGAAACATAAAGGAGTTTGGTTACAAAAGGATCATTGAACTCTTTTGCCTAACGTTTAATGAAGAAAAGAACACTTTGGGCTTCATTTATAATGGCTGAGATATGAGTATTGAAACGAAGTTTTGGATTGAAAAGTACACCAAGATCTTCGACAAAAAAAAATGCGTTGCAGAGAATCGATATTAATTAAATAATTAGCAATGTATGGAGTAGTACGACAGAAGGCCATTGTCATACATTTAGAACAATTTAAACGCAACCTATTGGCCAAGCACCAAAGTTGGAAGGAATTAAGCATTGATGATTGATTGTGTTAGAATAAGAAAGGCAAAGCTTACGTCATTGGCATACATGAATATCTTTGAATAAGAAATACAACTGGGAAGGTCGTTGATATATAATGTAAAAATTAAAGACCCTAGATGACTACCCTGAGGTACACCTGAAAGAACGAAGATTCGTTTCGAAATCGATGTTCTCAACACAACTCTTTGAGTTCTACCCTTTAAATAGGATGATAACCAAGATTAGAGTTTAGGAGAAAACCCAATGAGATCTAGCTTATGAAGTAATACTTCATGGTGAGCTGAATCCAATGCTTTGCTGAAATCTGTATATAACACCAGTTTGCATTTTATTTCAAAAACTTTCGTTTACTAGGGAAGTAAATTCTAGCAGATTAGTCGAGGTTGATTGATTAAGAACAAAGCCATGTTGGAATGGCGAAATAATTGATTTACAAAAATGTTGTAAGGTTGACGTTATTATTTTTTTAAAATAACTTCGATAGCCGATAGTTTGGCAATACCCCTGTAATTAGAAATGTCAGACCTCCCACCTTTTTTTATATAGAGGGATAATGGAAGACTCTTTCGAAATAGACGGGAACACAGAGGTTTCTAAAAATAAGTTAAATAGCTTAAGTAAAGGTAACTGAAGGGATTCACAGCATTCCTTTATAACACAACTAGGAATATTATCAGCTCCAGGCGAGTAAGATAATTTCATTGACCGAAATGGCTGAAATCAGTGAATCATTGGAAATATTGGAAGCGTTTATAATATTTGTAGAAGAAATATAATAAGGATAAGAAGTTTTATAGGGGTCAACAGATGAGTAAGTTGATTGGAAGAAATCAGCAAAAAGATCATAGGAATCATGATCATTGCAAGAATTGTTAGATTCAAGAAAAAATGTGGAAGGTAATCTAGAAGACTTATGTTTCAAATTCACAAAGGAATAAAAAATTTAAGGTCACGAATAAACTGCTTTTTGATACGCATAAGTTAATTTTCATAGCAACGGGAATTCAAAATGTTAAAATTCGACTTGGCTATGAAATATTTAGACCAGTTAATAGTAAAGCCACACTTTTAAACATTTTTTAAGCCTTATCTTTTGTAAAGAATGCTTTTCCTGCTGGGGCAGACTCAGTCTGGCCCAGGGTTGTCTACAAGAAAAATTCTAGAACTGCTGGGACGCACTAGGGTAGGGGACGGGAAATACGTCAACTCGCGACCGCTACTCTCGCCTAGGAGCAGCAAGGTGCCGATTGCTGCACCGCACCGATCAACTTCGGTCGCGGTAGTAGGCCGAAAATGCCGGCAGGTATCGCACGCAAAGGGGTCAAAAGTACAAGCATTTAATGTGTATATATTGTAAAGGTACGTTTTTCCAGATGGGGCAGACTCAGCCTGGCCCAGGGTCACCTACAAGACAATTTATAGGATGCTGGGACGCACTGAGGTAGGGGACGGGAAATACGGCAACTCACGGCCGCTGGCGGAGCTGCTCTCGCCTGGGAGTAGCGCGACAGCGATTGCTGCACCGCGCCGATCAACTTTGGCTGCGGAAGCAGTCTCGAACTGGCCCGCTGGTCTTACGCTCTGACGGACAAAACACAAACGTAGGGGATCTAGCGTTCGTTAGCACTTATGAGTTAGTTTTCCAAAAATTAAAGCACAAAGATTTCGGTCTCTTCTTATTTCACTTATATGTATATATGACTCACGATTCTTTTACCCTCTTCCAATGTCTCCTTTCCTTGTTTAAACTTAACTTTAACTTTCCACTTGTCTAACTCTTCACTATCACTTCCTCTTAACTGGCGGCGATACGCCCTCACCTTCCCACAATTTGCTTAACTCTCTCTACTCCTTTTCGCGGTCGCACTCTGACTAACCTACTCGCCCTTCGGCTGATCGCGCGCCGACCTCGGCAATGCAATTTTGTCGTGGCCGCTGCTTCTCACCACGAAGCTCTCAATTTGCTGCGGCGCGCCTAGCTACATTGCCAATCATCGGCGCGCATACAACTTAAACCTAATAAGGGTTGGCCCTCCATGGGCCGCCTCTGCGCTCCATTGCGCCTACACCTAATCTTCATAATTTATTTTCTAATCGAATCTTTTACTCACTACTTATTTACTATACAAAATAAATTTATGACTAACTTCTACACAATGTGAGGCGGCAGTATTATCGCCGCCTTACACCCCCCCCCCCCCTTTCTTCGAGCAACTTTCTACGCCCGCCTCCTCCAGCAACGCAGCACGTCTCGGTGGGGCCTTCCGCCTGTCCCTCGACGTCCGTAAGTCCCGCGTCGTCTTCACTCCAGACTCGGAAAAATGGCTTCGGTTGCGCCACACTGGTCACCCTTCTCTTGCGCTCGCCCTCCCTCGCGAGTCGCACGATATTGGGGGAAACAAATTTAACGACCCGGTAGGGGCCGTCAAACTTATGGGCCAGCTTCGCTGCGAAGCCTTCAGCTGCGTTGGACAGCTGGTGCTGACGCAGCAGGACTAGAGACCCGATCGTGGGCCTACACTCGCGCCTGCGAAGATTATAATAACGCCCTTGGTCCTTCTTCCACTTGACGCCTTTCTTCAGGAGTGACGTCATCGGTTGCACCAGGGATGCGAAGTCAGGTACGAAACACCAGTACCACGACGCCATCCCCAAACATTGCCGCAGCTCTTTGTGATTCGAAGGAGCTGGGAGTTTCCGGATCGCCTCAACCTTGGACGGATCCGTACTGATTCCCTCCCCCGTCACTACACGCCCCAGATAGACCGACATTTCTCTAAAGGAGCTGCATTCCTTGCGATTAACTTTGAGGTTGGCTGTTCTCAGCCTCCGAAACACCTCCTTCAAGTTAGCCATATGCTGATCCTTATCGGCGGCTATCAACACAATATCATCGAGATAAGCGAACGCGTGCGGCTCCATCTCCGGGTCTGTAACCTTGTCGATCGCCCTCTGAGACGTTGCCCCAGTCGAGTGCAACCCAAATGGCATCACCCGCCATTGAAACAAACCCCGCCCTGGCACAGTATGTCCGCCGCCATCGGGATCTGCCAATAACCGTTCTTTAGATCTAGCGTCGAGATGACACGCGCGTGACGCAACCTCTCGAGGATGCAATTGATCCGAGGAACTGGATAAGCGTCGGGTATCGAATGAGCGTTCAGCTGCCGATAGTCGATGCACATGCGCCATTCCCCTGTCTTCTTCTTCATTAAGACTATTGGCGCACTGTGCGGACTCCTGGACGGCTCGATCGCTCCAATACGAAGCAGCTACTCTACCTGTTCGTCAATCACTTTATGCATAGCGGGATTTTTTGAATTTTTGCTTCAGAGGTCTATCGTTCTTCATCCGGATGCTATGCTCGCTGACATGGGACACCCCTTCGAGCTCGTCCTCGAGGAATCTCTTTATTCCGCTCTCGAGATCAGCCGGCCACCCTGCGTTCCCTGCGTTCCCTGCGTTCGTCTCTACCTCGTCCTCGTCCTCGCATCCGACCCTTCCTGCCTCTGGAAAATGCTCGTCCATCGCCTGTCCCGTTGCAATCTCCGCTTGGTTGGCCGTCTCCAAACTACCGCACTTGTTCTTCAACGGTGTCCTCTGGGGACTGGGCTTCCTCCTCCTCGGTCGTCGTACAGGCGTCTCCCGTCTTCCTTTCGAGGCACCGCAGTGCACGGTCGTCCCAATGGCGGTCAGGAAATCCATCCCTGGGATGACCTGGTCCAACATGGTAGGCATGATGAGTAGTGCTATCTTCGCGGCCCTGCCGGCAAGATCTACCCGCACCGTCATCAGCTTCCTCACATCCAACGACGACCCGTCCGCCAGCCTGATGCGCGACTGCACCTTCTCGACCTTTCCCGCGATCGCCTTCCTCCGCACGCAATCTCCGCTCATGAAGCTACGACTAGCCCCTGTGTCGATCGTGGCGTCCATCTTGCGACCGGCGATCCTAACCCGCGCGACGATCCGACCTTCCCTCACGACTAGCGGAGACTCACGCCCCTCTTTACGATCGGTTGGCGTCGCCCCTTTCCTGTGGGGGACGTCCTTTCCCGTTTCCCGAGTCTCTTCGGTCACAGTAGTCTCGCATGTCGACCCCTGCCTTCCCGCATTGGCGGGCGAAGACTGCTCGCTAGTGCATTCTCGCGCAAAATGACCTGGCTGTGAGCATCGGAAGCACACCCGCCGCGCGTCAGAACCAGTTCGGTTCTCTGGAGCCATCATTCGATGTGTGACTTCGGCCGGACTCGCGCCGAACGACGTCGGTTTGCCGACCCTCGGCTCGGTCGCCCGCTGCTCCATTGGTAGAGACCGGAATGGATTACTCGACCGTGTCTCCGACGGGTTGAACCACTCGCCACGCGCTCGAGCCGGGCCCGGTTTCGGGCCCAACCCCGCGTCTCTCTCCCGAATTCCGTTCTCTGATCCCTCACATTTTATATTCCGCAGCCAACTGCGTCAGCTGGAACAGAGAAGAGAAATCTTGGCGCCGCACATACATCCGGTACTCAGGAGCAGTATTCTCATACATCCGATACAACTCCTGAGCCGGACTATAGTCGGCGTGACGCATCAACAGCCTAATCTCCACGAGATAGTCTTTGAAGGCCTCACCCCCGCGCTGCGTACGCCCCCTCCTGCTCTTCAAGGCGCTCTAAGTACTGCGGCGGCATGAAAAATTCCAGGAACTCTATCCGGAATCTGGCCCAGGAGGCAACCCTCAGACCGCTGGTTAGGAACCAATTCGCGGCTTTGTCCACCAGTACCTCGCTTACTACCCGAGGCAGATGGTCGAGCTCGATGCTATACGTGATGGCTCTCTCCTTCAGGAAACCCAGCAGGTCCGACTGGCCATCATAGTACCTGCCCCACCTTCGGACCTGTTCGGCTAAGCACCCATGCGGCCGGCCTTCGTGCTCCACGTAGGTTATCGGCATTCCCAATCCTCCTGCAGAGTCGGCGCGTAGCCCCGGTCGTTGATCGCGACCTTGGGCTCCCCTGCGCATCGTTTACTCGAATTTCTGGCACTTCGTTACTCCCCGGGGCCCTCGGACCGAATGTCGGGGTCGGCATGTGTCCGTACAGCTCAGATCTCCTCAGGTCGGGTTCGGACTTCCGGCAAGATTGGTGTCCAAGTCCCGATGCAGCACTTCCCAGACTGGGCTCCGGCGCCATGGCATCCTGCGCCTCTAGCTCAGCCAGCCGGGCCCCCACCTCTGCTGAATGCCCACCGCCCTGGATGTAACTAGCTAAGCGCCTGCGTAGTTCTTCTACGCGGCCATCTTTCTCCAGGCCAAACTCCTGGGCCACGGACATTAGCTCCTCCTTACGGCTAAGGTACACCCAGCGGACACCCACCCCCGGATTCTGACACTCACCCGGATCCATGACACCTGGTTGAACTGGGACCCACGAAAGTTCTCCCCCAGTAATTTTATCTTTAATTGACTTTATTCAATTCGTTTTATTTTAATAGTTCTCTTTTTTTTTTTTTTACTTTCTATTTATTTACACTATTTTATTCGAGCTTATTTCCATTTTACCCCTTTATTTATTCTTAATTTTACTCTCTTCCAATCATTTAAACTTGATTTCAATTTAATTTTAATTTATTTATTTAAACATTTTTTAAAATTTTAATTTATTTAAATTTTATTTAATTAAATTTCATTTAATTTTATTTGATTAAATTTTATTTAATTTTATTTAATTAACCACTATTAAATTTTATTTAATTAAATTTTATTTAATTTTATTTAATTAAATTTTATTCAATTTCATTTAATTAAATTTTATATAATTTTATTTATTTAAGCTTGATTTTATTTTATTTATTTAGATTTTATTTTATTGGATTTTATTTAATTCACTCCCTTAACCATGGCATTCGGTCCACTGTCCCTTACACTCGCTGCACAAATTTCAAGCCGCCGTGCATCGAAATTTCGCCCCTTACTATGCGGTCTCGACCCACGGTCAGCCTCTCACTCTCCGACATACGCACCGCGACCAACCAACGGCGCCGACAATGTCGCTTCTGTGTGTGAGTGCGTCTGGCTGCCGTCGCTCACTTGACCACGCGCCTTCGCTCTCTTTCCGTCGTGCTCGCTCTTCGTTGCTGGGCTCGAGTGCATTCACACGCGTCAACCGTCACTACTCTCTTTCCTTCTCTTTCAATCTTTTGCGCGGTAATCGCAATTGGCGCGCCAATTCGTCCAAACTGCATGCAAGAAATGTTAGACTTTTGGGTCGAATATGCGCGTATGTATGCGCGTACTTATTTGGGCACACGAAGCAGGGCTTTATGCCGCCCGTGTACCACACTCCCCTACGTCCCAGGGTCCCTGCTCGGGCGCCATTTGTAAAAAATGCTCTCGCCTGGGAGCAGCAAAGTGGCGATTGCTGCACCGCACCGATCAACTTCGGCCGCGGTAGTAGGCCGAAAATGCCGGCTGGTATCAAAAGTATAAACACCGGAGAGAAATGTATTTAAATGTATATATATATATATATATATATATATATATATATATACATTTAAATTCCGTGAATTCTCGATTTTGATCAAACTTGTTGGGCGTCATCATGTTATCCATATGTATGTGTGTGTCGAAGCACAAGTCTCTAGTATTTGATATACGGGAGTTACAAATTTTAGGCGAAGGGGGCGTGGCACCCAAAATATAACAAAAACCGAAATTGAGTACATAACACTAAATGCAAAATTTGAAGACTCTAGCTAGAAAGATAAATTAGATAGAATTTTATAGCTGAAGTTAGTTTCTCGTTTTTAATTGATAACAATAAAACGATAACAGTTATCGACTTTCTGAAACAAACTCGATATGCGCGAACTATTCAGGGACCTACAAAAAAAAATTGAAGTCTCTAGCTATTGTAAGTTCTGAGATCGACGCGTTCATACATACGGACAGACGGACAGACGGACGGACGGACAGACAGACGGACAGGGCTAAATCGACTCGGTTTGTCTCCCTGATCAAGAATATATATACTTTATGGGTTCTGCCACGCCTCCTTCTGCCTGTTACATACATTTCAACAAAAACATTATACCCTGATTTGCCATTTTCAATGGGTTCAGGGTATAAAAAGAGTGGACAAAGAGAGGATAAGTGTGTTGAGAGAACAACTCGCAACAACAAAACTGCTGATATAGAGCGTCAAACGAAAATGAGTGTGAGCTAAAAAGCAAATGCCAAAAACCCACACTAACAAATGTTAAGAGAGAAAAAAATGCAAGGAGAAGCGCAAAGATAAAATTCTTTTTACCTAAAATGAATCAAATATGCAAGTAAAACGATATTACCGACGCTGCACAATCTTGAAATAACATTCACTTCACAAAGCATTATTCTTTGCACAAATAATTACAATATTAAGGTTTTTAAAATCCACCATAAACAATAATTAAAACAAGTAAGAACGTTGCAGTCGGACGCAACCGACAGCGAAATACTATTTCACGTCCCAGCAGCACACAGGGGCATCTATCACATTATATTTTTTAAAATTTAACCTTAATCCCTACTGTCGCCGCTCAAATTAGCTGCCGATTAAAACTTTTTATTGGAGGTGGCCAGCTAGTTTCAATTAGGATCGAAGCTTAGAACCCTTACCTTAGCAAAAACACACACCTAAATCGAGAGAGATGGCATCTCTCAAAATGAGAGAGGTGGCAACTCTGAAAATGTGATATAAATTCGTTGGCGAGCGTAGAGGTGTGGGCTCGAACCCCGGTGCGGTCATGTTGAAATTTTTGTTATATTTTTTTATTTAGTTATTTTGTATTAATAAAATATTCTTTTCAAACATATATATATATATAATTTGACAAATCAAAAGACAAAGTTAAAGGTCACAAAGTAATTATTTGGCGCGTTATTGGCTCAGAAGCTGCAGATGTTTCAGTTTTGATTTGCCACGCCCCCAGTGGCCGTAGACAAATAATTTTTGGCATGTGCATAGAGTGGGCGTTCAGGAATATAACTGTAAAGTTTGGATGCTTACATTCGAAAAATGCGAAAATTACGGGGTATTTTTCTGTGTGTCACGCCCCTTTTGGGGCGTAACAATAATTTTTGGGGAATCGATAGAGGAGGCCCCCAATAACTTAATATCCAATTTTGAAGCTTCTAGCACTAAAATTGTGGGAGATATAAGCTGATATTAGTTGCCACGCCCCCTGACGGTGTAGATATATCCGCCATAGCTTTTCGATTGCGGGATGTTAACCCAAGTATATATACCAAGTCTCAAGTCTCTAGCATCAATAGTGCTCAAAATAAACCAGCATTAGTAAATTCACTATATATTCATATCCGATTTGCCACGCCCCTAAAAGGCGACCTTTATAAGATTTTAACAGTAACTCACGTGCCAAATTTGGGCGTTCTAGCTTTAAAACTGTAGAAGATACAGTTTGGCCCGATTTGCCACGCCCCCAATGGACGTAGATATATCCGCCATAGCTTTTTGATTTTGGGATGTCGACATGAGTGTTCAGTTAAAATCTCAACTCTCTAGCTCTTCTAGAAGTAGTGTTTCTGAGATACAGCAAAATGCATTTTCCGGTTTTCCACGCCCCTAGTGGGCGTATCAGGAAAATCTTGACACTTTATCAGACGAGGGTATACACGAGTATATATTTTAAATTTCAAGTCTCTAGCTTCAATAGCGTGGAAATGGTTTGCGTTCATACGCACAGACGGACAGACAGCATGACGGACATTGCACAAAACCAATATACTATATACTATACTATTTCACTACATGAAATAGTGTAAAAGTTAATAGATACACCGAAAAACATTAAAAATTACGGAGACAAAAAAACACGTCTAAGGCTGACGGCAGAGTGCCGGCGAGAAGCAATGCGATGCGAGAAGTGATAAAAATCTCTGCGATCTGCAAAGCGATGGCAGTGAAAACTTTTTGCAAAGAGAGAAAGACTGCGAGTGTTCTGTTGCAATCAGCTGTATTTAATGCATTTATGATTTTTTCATAAGCAAACAGAAATTATTCAATTAAAAAATGTTTACAAGGCAAATTATATACTTTATATACTAATTAAAGGTAGTTGAAAACAAGTAAGAGTGCTCTAGTCGAGACTGCTCGACTAAGAGATCCCCTGAACCCTGCGAAGAACTGCGATTGCTAAGAGCCGCTAACATTCTCCGTTACTTTTATATGTACATATGTAGCAAGCAATACATACATACGCACACGGACGCACGCACTAGCACACAATCTGTTAACTGTGCATTATGACTCAGCAGCTTCGCTGCTGCTGCAAGACGCCGATAATATGAAATATTAAATGCTTAATAATGCTAGACCAACGATTTTGATCAAGCTTGTTGGGCGTGAATATGTCATTCATATGTGTGTATTTGCCAAAGCACAAGTCTAGTACTTGAAATACGTGATTTAGCAATTTGAGGCGAAGGAGTAATTTGAGGGCGTGGCATCCAAAATTTAACAAAAATTGAAATTGCAGAATGCTCAAATAACACTAAATGCAAAATTTGGAAACTCTAACTATAAAAATGAATTAAATAGAATATTATAACTAAATGAAGATATCGGTTTTTAATCGATAATATTAAAACGATGATAGGTATCGATTATTTGAAACAAACTCGATCGAATCGTGATATACACGAACTTCCAAAAAATGTTGATGTCTCTAGCTCTTACATTTTCTGAGATCGACGCGTTCAAACATACGGACAGACGAACGGACGGACAGACAGACAGACGGACAGACAGCCAGACGGACAGCCTTATCCCTGATCAAGACTATATATATATACTTTATGGGGTCTGCCACGCCTCCTTCTGCCTGTTACATACATTTCAACAAAAACTTTATACCCTGATTTCCCATTTTCAATGAGTTCAGGGTATAAAGGTAGAGCGACTCAACTTAACTTAAATCGATGGTTCGAAGGACAACGGAATGGATCGTTCAGTTCAGTGTTCTTGACAACTTGACATAAATAAGAAAGTAAAGCTGTGTGTAAGGCGAATGCCAGAGCTCGAGTGTGGCGAAGAAAGGAGAAGTTGATGTCCGTAGTCCATGAATTGGGCTTAGGAAGTGACTGCCGCGACGAAGAACTACATAATGTCCAGCGCCTTGTATGAAACTAGCCAATCGTTTCATCCAGAGCGCTGGACATTCGGCTGCTTGGTCCCGGTGCTGCATCGGGATTCGGGCTTCCTCCATGCTAAAATTTGAACCCGACCTGAAAAAACTCCAACTATACGAGCCGGCCCCGGCACCATCACTTGACTCAAGGGTCCTGTGGGTTAGCGGGTTGCCCGAGTTCCGGGTGAGCGAATCGTGGGGGGAGTCCAAGGTCCCGATCAACACATCAACACGACTTCACATCTCTCTCCCATTTGACGCAATGGGCGTTATAATAAGCTGAGCCCTGAGGTATCGCCGGTTTAGAATAAGAACAGAAGAGTGGAAATGGTTAACGGGGAGGCAAGGCTCATTGTCGCACGGTTGAGGAGCGGCTGCCAAGAATTGCAATGGTTGGATACGAGGGAGAAGACGATGACGCGGGGTGGCCCACGGATCTGGTAGACGCGATCAAGAGGCTTTTTGATCTGGAGGGGTGTCCAACGTCGCCGAGCATAGCATAAGGATGAAGGATGAGCAGAGATATTATCCTAAGAATCCGGCTATGCAGAAAGTGATAGACGAGTAAGAGGAAAAGCTGATTCTGGGTCATGTGCTGACTAGGAAAGGAATTAGTACAGATCCACCAATCTCATGGAGATGCGAAAATGGTTAAGAATGGCATCGTTGTACAGGCGATTCGTACCTGACTTCGCATCCTTAGTACAGCCGATGACGTCACTCCTTAAGAAAAGCATCAAATGGAAATGGGACGAGGAACAAGAGGAGGCGCTCCAAAGGCTAAAGGACAGCTTGACAACCGCGCCCGTCTTGTCGTGCCCGGACTTCTCCTCTAAGTTTGTGCTACAGACCGACCAGTGATTATGGGCTGGGAGCTGTGGAAGGACACGAGCGGGTGATAGCATACGGGAGTAAAAAGCTGTTGCGAGCGGAGATGAATGACTCGGCAACGGACCGCCTAGCCATCGTGAAAGCGATCAGGATGATTCGTTGTTAACTGGAAGGATACAGTTTCGAAGAGGTAACGGATCATCTGGCCCAAAAGTGGCTGAACTCTATTGAGAGCCCCTCAAGGAGGATTGCTCGATAGGCGCTCGAATTGCAGCAGCTGCAGTTCAAAGTCCAGTATCGGCGCGGGAAGTTTAACGTGGTGGCCGAAACCGCAAGTAAATGGATCGCAATGATGCGGGAGAGGATTGCTCGAGAGCCAGTAAAGTTTTCCGACTATGTCGAAGAAAACGGGCAATTGTAAAGGAACCTAGGACATCGGACGGGCGTAGACGACTACATACCGTGAAAGCTTTGTGTTCCCTTGGACCAGAGGGAAAAGTGATGCGAGAGTGCTAAGATGCTCCCACGGCCGGCTATCAGGGTGTGCGGAAGACAGCGTGCCCGATTGTTCAGCGTTATCACTTTTTCGGGACGCCGCCAGATACGAGAAGTACTGCTTCCGAATTTTCATAGAGTCATTGGGAATAAAGTACAGTACACTGCCCGTATTCCCCCCAGGAAGACGATGATAACTCTGTCCATCATCATAGCAGTCAACTCTAGTGTGGCGGACTGGGCTGGATTCAGTCCATCCTTCCTGATGTTGAAGTGAGAACCACGTTTACCAGCCACATTGTATGTCGAGGTTACTCCAGGATCGCCGGCTGTGCAGCTTAACGTAAAAGACAGGCGGGACCGACTGTGAAAAATCTTTTCGGTTGCTCGCAACAACTAGAAAAAAGCGTCAAAGAATCAAGGGCGGTATCACAGCATCCGCAGTCGCAAATGGAGACCCACAGTCGGCTCTCAAGCACCTCTGTCGGCTCTGTGTGGGTTCCACCTCTGCCTCCGAGTCTGAAGCAGGATATGCTGTCCTGCAACTCACCCTCGCTTTCGCCGCTGACGTTTTCCTTGTCGCTGGCATCTCCCCCGTCACTGGCATGGCTTATTATGATGACTTTGTCCTCAGACTTAGGAAAAGGACTTCGAGGGACAACGAAGGAATTCAAGGACATCAAAAGGACATCGTGGTAATCAATAACGATATCCAAGAGGGATATCCTGAATGCATACCCATCCACATCACGAGGATACAGGACCCTCAGCGCGCCAATAAGGTCATTGGTGCGGGTGGCCTCAGAGTGCTAGGAGTGGCCTATCCGACAACAAGAGTGAGAGGTAGGTAAGTGTAGCAGTGATGAAGATTGTGTCTTTGAGCCCCACCTAGGTGCGCTAACGAGCGAATCCAGCTGCTGGAGAATACAGTGCATTTCCTGGCGCTTCCTAAAGTGTTCAGCAGATCCCAGACGGCTCAGAGAGTGACTGCTCGTATACCCGGAGTGCTACCACGGCTACCAACTATCCTGTGTACAGCCATAGTTTAAAATAAAATAAGTGTAACACAGAGATTACTAAATACATAAGTTAAAAAATTATAAGAAAGACTTATTATTTATCGCCAGGCGCGTGACATATAAATTTGTTGGACCGAACACACAGTTGGCTGAGCTTGGCCAGGCTTAAACTCGGGTCAAGCCAAGGGTCGTTACAGTTTGCTCGTGACCCAAAGAAATTTGATTTCTTTTTTGAAACATCCATTATTCGATCAATACTTGCAATGATCATAATTCCTTTGATATTTTTGCCGATTTTTTCTTCAACAAATATTCATTTCTTCAACAAATACATAAGTTAATGCTTCAAAAATTTCCCTTGATTCTCTGATTTCAGCCATGCGGTCATTGAAATCATATTTCTCTCCCGGAGCTGATAATATTCCCAATTGCGTTGTTAAAGTATGCGGTGATTCCCTTCAGTTACCATTAAAACCTCTGTGTTCTATTTGGAAAAAGAGTCTTTTATAAAGGTGGGATGTCTGACATTTCCAATTAAAGAGGTATTGCGAAACTATCTGCCATTCCAAAGTTATTTGAAAAAAAAAACAAGTAAGAACCCTCTAGTTGAGACCGCACAACTAAGGAATACCCTGAACCCTGCGAAGAACCGATATTTCTAAGAACCGCTAACATTCTGCGCTTCCTCTTTATGTATGTATGTACATTTTAATAAACATACATATACACACAGACAGACGCACGCACAAGTAAACCCTGTGCTTGACTTGACTCTCTATTTTATCTATTTATAAACGACCTTCCCAGTTGTATTTCTTTTCTAAGATCTTTATGTATGCAGATGGCGTAAGACTTTGCCTTTAGTATTCGCAGACTATGGATCGTCTTGTAAAGAAAGATGATCTTAATTCTTTTCAATTTTGGTGATTGGCCAATCAGTTGCAACTATGTATGACAATGACCTTCTGCCTTATATTGCTAATTATTTAATCAATAATAATCCCTTGCAACGCATTTTTTCAGTCAAATATCTTTTTGTACTCTTTGACTCAAAACTCCGTTTCAATATTCATATCTCAACCATTATAAATGAAGCTAAAAGTGTTCTCGGCCATATTAAACGTTGAGCAAGGAGTTCAATGACCCCTTTCAAATCAAGCTACTTTATATTTCGTTGGTTCGACTTATTTTAGAATATTGTTCAATTATATGGTCTCCACAGTATAAATTGTATCAGGATCGTATTGAATCGGTCCAAAAACATTTTCTTCTCTTTGCCCCAAGAAATCATAACTGGCACCCTAACGTCCGTCTTATCATAGTCGGCTTCTTCTTATTGATCTTCCTTCATTAATAAATCGTAGAATAATTCTTGGGATTGCTTTTGTACATAATTTGATTGTAGGTAATATTGATTCGTCCTTCTTGGTAATGCAACTTAAATTCTCTGTCCCTTCAAGAACAACTAGATACTTTCGTCCGTTGCATTTACCATTGTGCACATCGGATTACTCGTTGCATACATACACACACACACACACACACATATATATATATATATATATATATATATATATATATATATATATATATATATATATATATATATATATATATATATATATATATATATATATATATATATATATATATATATATATATATATATATATATATTTATATATATATATATATAATTAAAAAATAAACTATTTTCAAGCTATATAAAGAAAAAAAAAATGGGGAAAGCTACCATATTGATTGGAACGTCAAAAAGTGGACTTCTTACACTCACAGGGATTATCAAATCGAAATATTGCCAAACAAATAAAGCGCAGCTCCAGAACTATCGACACATATTTAAGAGATCCGGTGGCTTATGGAACACATTTTAAAGGGCGAAAACCAGCGCTCACTCCACGGGATAAACGAAAAATTGTTCGTTTTGTTTCAAATTCGCCAAAGTCAGCAGGGAAGATTAAGATTAAGGAATTAGCCGGTGTAAACGCAAGTCTGTCAACTGTTCAGCGTACAATAAGAAATGCACAACATCTGAAGCGTCTTAAAATGAAAAAAAAAAACAGCTCTGAATGCTATACATAAAGAAAAACGGCTTCAATATGCCAGAGAACACATGGCGTGGACTGTTCAATCTGACACTCGACTGAATGACTGGCGTTCAGTTGTTTTTACTGACGAAAAACGTTTTAATTTAGATGGTCCAGATGGTTTTCATTACGATTACCATGATTTGCGAAAAGATAATCTGTATTTAAGTCGCCATCACAGCCGTGAAGGTGGAGTTATGGTATGGGGTGCCATTACGTTTTATGGCCCAATTGAACTATTTATTATAGATCAAAAGATGACCGGTGAGCGCTTCAAAACTTTGTTGCAGCCCGCATTTCCTAAGGTTACAGATCTCTGCGGACCGTTGCCATGAATTTTCCAAGAGGATAATGCACCAATCTATAATGCTCAAGCTGTAAAGTCGTTTATAGCGAGTGAAAATGCTCAGATGATGAGCCGTATTCTCCAGATCTCAACATTATTGAAAATGTCTGGGGATGGCTTTCTAGGAAAGTATATGAAGGAGGAAAATAATATGAAAGAAACACTAACTGCAGCAATAAATCCAGCCTGGGGCCACATTTCACTAAGTTTCATAGATTCCTATTTCACTCCATGAACTACCGGCTCTATGAGATTATATCAAACAAAGGAGGCAGTACTCATTACTGAAATAATTTTTTTCTTCTTCCCTATAAACTAAATATTTAACAAAAATTAACTTAACATTTTACAATTACCAATTTTTTGTTTACAAATTAATTTGTTAAAGTGCGTCTATTCTA